>PVKA01033883.1:0-23961 GCA_004027165.1 Ctenomys sociabilis | reverse complement strand
GGGCACTCCATTGACATTCAACTACCTTAGGTTCTTGAACTCGACACCACAATCCAACACAGTCCAGCATTCTGCAACCATAGGGAGTTATTCAAAGAAATTGTCGACCATATCCATTTACAGCTCAGCTTAATATTATGGGCTCACGATGTATACTTCATTTTTATACATTTATGCTTTTCTGCTGGATGGTTAAGACGTAGGTAGATCCAAACTTATATACCAACACATGTACTTTATATTTCCTATGTGGTCATTGAAGTCTTCTCGGGGTTTATCTTGTAGTCCTGTACATTATTCTGTAGTTCCTTTGTCTGTGTCATCCATGTGGATGAGTCACGGCCAATGCTTGACCAGAGTACTTTTAAACATGCAGAAACCCATGTTTATGATTTCTTGGTGAATGTTCTCCATAATTCTGTGTTCTGTGTCATACACGGCCAGGCAATCATGTTCCATAGTTTTCAGAGTTATTCTCTTTCCTATTTTCTTGTATCCATTCCACCATTTACTGAGCAATGTATTAAAATCTCTGGAATTGACCGTAAGTTGAGGTGCATTTTTCACTTGTACCAGCATTCAATTCACATATTTTGAAGCTCATACATGATGCCCATACTCACTGAAAACTAGTATAGAAGCTGCTCTGCGAATAATGATTCTACTCTATTATTATTTATTTATGAAACTAATAAGCATGAGAGTTGCAGGGCCAGGAATTGTGCATGTTATCTCTATATTATTTTACCTAGGACAAGATCTGTTTCATACCACAAATATAATATATGACTAAGGAATAAAAAAGAATGCTTCCCCATCCCCAAGATCAAATCCTCTTATTTTCCAGCTCAAGCTGTTAAAAGAGGAAGGGCATATCCCTAGTTTGTGAATGATTCTCCTCTCCAACAAGCACTTTCTTAAATGGGAAAACAGGACTTTGAATAGGTGCAAGGTATTCAGTACCTGTTACTAATACACATCTTTTTCAACTTTAGGTACCTCCAACAAAGAAAAGGGTACAATCATAAACTAGTTAGTAAAGTGTGAGGATGCTGTGTGCTGACTCCAAAACCCAGGAGTTAGTCCTGTTCTGTAATTTATTAGGTGTATCTTGGGGAATTCACCAGAATTTTCGGGGCCTTTGATTATCTATTATAAAAGTGTTATTTGTGAGAATATTCATTTCTTCAGGTAGAAGTGAGAACTTCTTGAATTAATAATTAGGAGTTGAATTTTAAATATTTTTCCTAGCTATTATCAAATTAATATCAAAAAATTGCATGAACTTTCTATGTGTTAGAAATATTATTACGACTCTAGATAGTAGAGTCTCTACTCTGCCATCCTGAGACCTTTGTGGAGTTGCTTCACTGCTGAGATGATTGTATTATTCCCAAGTACTTCTTGTTTTTGTTTTGTTTGCTTT
The DNA here is from genome assembly GCA_004027165.1 of Ctenomys sociabilis. Lineage (NCBI taxonomy): Eukaryota > Metazoa > Chordata > Mammalia > Rodentia > Ctenomyidae > Ctenomys > Ctenomys sociabilis. The sequence continues at coordinate 22,535 of PVKA01033883.1, read as the reverse complement.
TGTAGGCAGCTGACTTTGACCACTGTGCCCAGGTTTTATGTGCTTAATTCATAACAAAAAGCTAGGAGAGAAGAAGATGTGTAGTGTTATGTGTGTGTGGCCACATCTGACAAGGAATGTACATTGCATACTTCAGATAATAAAATAAAATATTAATGAAAATAAAATTAAAATCTGTAGCTAATATATCATTGTAATTGAGGCATTTTCTCTCAAAGCATTGGTCATTCTCAAAGCTATACTGTGAAATGTAACAGAATGAGCCTCTTAAGTGCTATAGGCTTCCTTCAAATACTGACAATGTTTCATACCCACCCAATGCTTTTTTTGTGTTGTGAGCCTTGAGAATGAAAAATATCAGAATATCATACTATATAGTATGTTAAGAGCTGAAGAAGAAAATATTGAACCATATCTGAATATCAAATATCTAAAATAGAGGCATATCTAAGGATTTTTAAATTAAGCTAACAAAGTGTTATCAAAAATTTATCTTGGGGTTGGGCAAGATAACTCAGTAGAATAAGCACTTCCCTGGCAAGCGCAAGGGCCTGAGTTCAATCCCTGGTTCCGCAAAAAAAAAAAAAAAAAAAAAAAAAGTTTATCTAGATTTCTATAATAATGAAAATCATTTTCAGTTTATAGTCAGTTGTACTTGTGCAAGGTTTTTCCTTCACACAATTGTAAGACAGAAGAGAAGTAAAAAAGGTCTTTATTGCTCAATGTTGAGGACTGTTTAAAAGGAAGAAAGAATCCTCTGATGTGACACAAAGAGAGCTCTTCCTTTTATCAGGTTCTATCAAAGAAGAGGTTGGGCATGGGCAATATGGAATCCTGGAAGTTGATTGGAATGAGGTTTTTGGAAACTGTGGAATTGCTAGCTCATGCAAAAAAAGAAGAGGAAGTCTTCCTATTCCAGAAGCAAGGAAAGGATGAAGTGGGCCATATGCTATTGGTCTTGGGCCTCTACCATATTAGATAGCTGCCATGATGAGTAGGAAGATGTGTTACAAGTTCAGAAACCCTTCATTCCCATCTTTTTATTTTTAAGAAGGGATATTGACTGTCGCAGACTACTTCCTGCTGAACAGGGGTGTTATGATAGGGGCTACTATTGGGACAATGGATCATTCCTATAAAGAAGCTGGTGCCAGGTTTCTCAGCCAAAACAAGGAGATCCTTGGTGGTGAAGTCCCATATCGTGGATTGGAGAAATCCGAAATACGAGGACCTAGAATGAGAAGGATAATAAGGACTCATTGTCCACATGTGGTCCACCCGATGACCAAGAAAAATCCACACCCTTTTTTTGCTTATGCGTGATGAACTCTCAGGGTGCTTTTACTTTATCTATAATAGTACCCGAAAGGTTAATGAAGTAACAACATTCTACTCCCAGCATGGCACACGTACCACCCTTTTCAGCAATTAGGATATGGAGAGTTCAGTGATTTTGAAGAACTAATACTGCTAATTATTTGAGTTTGGAGGAAGGAAATGGACTCTGAGACTTCCCTAATAGCATTAGCAAATTTGATGGATAATTGAGAGTAGAAGTGGGCTGCAGTCTTAATGCCTTCTACTCCTAGGCAAAGAGCTGGAAAGAGACTTATACCTGCCAAAGATTGGGGTGACCTTTATTGCTCTGCTGGATCATGCATGGTTTTGAGACAAAATTTTAAAGTCTGTTATGATTTGATCCTCTTTGCTTAAGGAGACCTGTGAAGTGACAATGGACAGAGTTCAAGAATCTTGCCAGGTGGATGGGAGATAAGTAAATGCGCTCTGGATACAAATAAAAAATAATCCACAGGGAAGGTAGAGAGGAGCCAAGGTCCTGGGGCCAGGGAGGATGCATATGCCCAAGGACATGTTTCTTCTCTGAGAGGCAGACTGTGGGGGTTAGGATGTTAGATGCAGAAAAGGTTAATAAACAATTTATGTTGGGGGCTATGTGTTAGGGCTCAACAATTTTTCCTTTTTGGTTGGCCAATAAAGAAGAAACATTTAAAGATATGGTGTACGCCATTGTTGATTTTGTTAGAATGGGAGGCAGAGACAGCAACTAGAGTTTTGTGGCATCAGAGGTTTGAGTGACATTTTTCACAACCTGGAAGGTATCATTGAGAAGTTGGAGTAATGAAGTTGAGATGGAGTGTGAAGAGGAGGAGGAGAAAGAGGATGAGGAAGAGGAGGAAAGAAAAATGAGTGAGGGAGTTGAAAAACTGTGTGTTTTGTACTGAGTATCTTTTTACAAAATGAATAATAGATCTGCCTCATGGCCACATGGATTTTACTCTCAGAATCTCCAAGTATGACTTTGTGGGAAGATTGGAAAGATGTCTTGTTGAGTTATAGTGAAGTGTAAGATGAATTGATTTGCTGTGGCTTGTATTTGGGTGATCTTGAGATGGAGGTGATTACCTGAGATTATTCAGAATTTGGTTGGCTAATACAACTCTACTAATTCATACCCCCAACAGGGACAGTGATGCATGGCAGGATTGAGGCAAAAAAAAAAAGTAGTATTCATTTTGTGTGCAGAGATATAACAAAGGAGGAAATTCACTAGAAGAGAGTAAACACTCGATGGAATACTTTTACAGCATCAAGACCAAAAAGGAAGGTTGAAAGCACAGTACAGGATGTAAATGGGAGCACCTACAGTCCAGTTCTGTTGGGCTAAGCTAGGTCCACCTTGTTTCTTGAAAGTAAACATATAGGTAGCCACTGAATAAGCTATTGTATAAGAGGAAATCCAAGGGGCAAGTGGGATGAGGGCAAAGATTAAAGGAACATCATTTTTAACTGGTAGTGTGGGTTTGTCTAAGATAGTCAGGGGAGAGTAGAGAGCCCAAGGGTCATTATCCTAGAGGTTAGGAAAGATATCTTGTACCGTATTTGAAAGTCTTCTGGACCAACAATCAAAAGCCTGGCAGCAAATATGAAAAATATCATGAGCTAGGGAATAAGGAAGTGGAGAGGAACACGATGATTTTGACCTGGAGATTTAGAGTGTTTTGTGAGGTAGAGATGGGTAGATGACAAGAGTTGTGAGGACCATTTGGTGCTTTGAAATTAGAATTGGAGTTTTCTGGAGAAGTAGAGTTCTCTGGGCACCTCCTGACTTAAATATTGTACAACCAGGAGGAGAGGCCAGAGAACTTAACTTCTGTTGCCATTATGAGGATGATTTTGTGGGATCTTGTCCACTTAAGATCTAGTCCTGTAAACTTAGAAGATTTTAAATATATTAAGTCTCTAAGAGCTGTGGAAGTCCCTGGCTGTGTGGAACTATTATTTGTGAGAGTCAGAGGCTAACATGTCATCACAGCAGGTACTGAAAGAAAGACAAAACAAATATAGTCAGGAATAGGAGGAATTTTATCAGGTGCCAGGAAAATATGAAGTGAAAAAAGTTCACCATACATGAGCTCAAATGGGCTTATGGATGTGAGTGCCCTGGGGAGTGCCCTGAGTCTGTTTAAAGCTAAAAGGAAGAAGTTGAGGTCAAGGTAGGAGTTTATTTATACCTTTCCTTTCTTAATTCTGGGCATCAGGTATTTTCTACAAGCAATGAGATAAAAGTAGCCAAGACAGGAGTTAATAAGGGATTTCCCCCTCAGAGGACCGAAGGTCAACATTAATGTACTTTGTCAGAGCATCTGTGAGGCAGAAGAAAAATTCAGGTGTGCTCTCATCAAAAGTGCTAAGTAAATTCCCAGAGTTTTTGATAAATAGTGGCCTTGTGAGAAATCTTTTTAACCCCACTATTAGGAAGTCAGCCATGATACTGATGTGGTTTGAGCTACTGTGTCCCTCATAATCCCAGAACCTCAGCTGCACCTGGAGGGTGGTTGGGGTCTGCATTATGTTTCTGGATAGATTCTTCCTGAGTGTCCTATTGCAGCTGGTCTTTCTGCTGGGGGGACAGAGTGCAGTTAAGGATAATATATAGATCTTTAAAATGGAGGTCATAGTAATTGATGATTAACTGAAGCTCTTTCAGGTCAGCAGAAAAGGGACATAGCTGGTGAGAAATCTGGGATGGGTCAGGTAGAGCAAAGGGAACATGAATCTAGATTAGCCCATCAAGGCCAGCTGTCTCAAAAAGGGTTTAGGTGGAGTATGATTTGTAACTACTAGAGCATGGAACCTAGCTAGAAGATGGCTGTGTATTATCATGCAGTTGTAGACCCCAAGGTGTCTGCTTACTAAAAAATGGTGGCTGACTAGAAAATGATGGCTGGCTATAAGATGGTGGCAAGAAACTTGTTGCAACAGCGAGCCAAATAGCTCAGTGGATTAAAGTGCCTGCAAGGGGGCACATGGGCCTAGAGTTTGATCCCTGGGCCTTTTGTGCTGGCTCCACCCCTGGAGCTCACTGAGATGGCAATTAAGAATCCAGTATACTGGTGAGACCCTCAATATCCTGTAAATCCTTCCCTAAAATAAAAAAGGAAACATGTTGCAAATTGGTTGGAGAGGGCAGAGTGGAACCAACTCTGATATGAAGGTGGAGAGAAATGTGATGATGGAGCAGAAACGGAACAATTGGAAGCATCATGTGGTGAAGAATGAGAAATAGATAATGAGGGAGCAAAGGAAGGGTAAGAAATGGAGACATTGGAAGGCAAACAGTGAGTGACAGAAGATGATGGTGGTGATGCAGAGGATCTAACTGTGGAAAGTGAGGAGGCTGGGCAAGCTGTGGGTATGAAGGAGTATAGGTGAAATCAGGAAGAGCAATACCATTGGGAGAGTCCTGAGGGGGACCAGATAAAGAGCCAAGCATTGTGGAATAAGCCAAAATATTCCGAGGGATGAGTGAACCATGAGATCTGTAAAAATCTGTATATAAGGACTCTGACTATTTGTAGCTGCAGTAACAGAAGTTGTTTAGTTCCTGAAGAATATCAATATTCTACATACCCTCCTTAGGCTAGAGGACACCATTAAGTTTATATTGGTTCCAAGATATTTGGGTGGAAAAATTAATATTTTTGCTTTGATGGTCTCTCATAAATAGAGGGTGTTTAGATTCCTTGCGTGTGTTTTGGGCATTGGAAAGGAATATTTTCCATAATAGACAAATTAATGTTGAGCCAAAAAGCCAAAGCTGATACACAGCCATTACTCTTTTTGGAGCATAACAGAGAGAAAGTGTCCATCAGTCCAGTTAATTATCAGTGAAAGGACAGGGAGATGCCCTGTTGTGAGTGTGAGAAAATAAGATAATAGCTTGGGACAAGGAAGAGTACTGAGTGGGCGCACTTGTGAGAATGAGGCTGGCCAGTGTTGCATGCAGGCTGGAAGTGGCAAAGGTAAGGACAAGGAAAAAGAAAAAGTGGCTCATTGGCCAAGGGAGTTCAAAACTGGGTTTAGCTCCCAGGAGCTATACAGTCCAATTGATCCAAGTCATGGCACTAAAATGTAAGGCTTTTCCTTTGGTGCAAACAAAAGACAGATAAATAAAAGAGGCCTTTGTTGCTAACATTGGAGGACTGCTTAAAGGGAAGCAAGAATCTTCTGACCTGAGACAAAGAAATCTCAGGCACTGGTTGGTGGTAGGCTGACTGGCATACTGGGAGCTGATTGAGGGCGAACAGGATGTTTTAGGATGTGATTGGAGAATGGCTAGCAAGTGTGAAAAAAGAAGTGTCATTCCAGAAGCAAGGAAAAAAGAAGAAAGAAGTGGGCAATGTGCTGCTGTTCTTGGGCTCCGGTCATTTCGGATCACCACCGTGATGCTTAGGTAGAATTTTTGCATGGGCAGAAACCCATAAATTTGACTCTGTGCATTTCCCACATGGTACAACTTTTCTTGGCCTTCAAGAAGAATAGAATTTACTTTTAAATTCCTCAGGAAAAATGTAAAACCTCAGTTATAGATATTCTAAAATTTCACCTTCTCTTTAGAGAAGCTTAAACATGAAGCCTGGTTCTTGATATTCTAAGAAGAACCTAGGTCTTGGCTCATCATAAACTTACAATATGCAAAAATATGATTAACTGTTTCTCTGAATGGAAAGTAATATATTGTGACTTTCACAGGCTACATGCTACCAATTTACTCTTATTTAATAGTTGAACATTAATTCATAGCCATATTACTCTATGGATTTTAAAAGGAAGTTTAGGCATGAACTCAGAATCTTTCCTCTCCTCAATTTGCATTTATTAAGTTTTTCCAACTTTCTTCTATATCACTTTATATCTTTGTGATATCTAAACAATAATAGAGTATATACTTCATACAATATACATTGTGGGTATGATATTAAAAACTAGAGTGTTTAGGAGATTCACTTAATAAAAACAGCAAATGCAATTAAAATATTTATTTTACTTATTTGTGTTACAATCTCTATATGGCATCTATAAGGTCTCAGATTATATTCCATATGCAGAGGTAAAACAGAAAATCAGGATACCTTTAGGTAACTTTATGTTTAGTTAAATTGTCAAGAGACTCCAAAATTTAGTTTTATGTCAGTAATATCAAGTGAGATTGTATAATTAAATTGTCATGGTCATATTAAAAATTTACAATGAGAAAATTAAGGGAAGTTATTTTTAAGGGAAGTTATTTTTAATGAAAGTGTGATTTCTGACATGTCGGTTGTCAACAGCTGACCATTGTTTTCCCCTTCAAGCATTTTTGCCTGAATTTTGAGACTTGAGCAGCAGAGGGCAGAAAGAGTCAATTTATAAAGTCCATGTTTTCAATGGTAAGAAAAGAAATACTTTCCATTCATACTTCAGTGTCACTTTCTATTATATTTATTGTAAGTATTATAATATATATTTCTAATTCTACTTTCTAAATTAAATATCATTTCCAAATCACAATGAATTTCCAAAACTCAAGTTAAGCACATACTAAACAATACTAATCAACTAGGTTTATACTTTGTGGATAGTCTCTGTATCTATCTATAAACAAGAAAAAGTTCTAAAATGTGTTTACAAAAAATTACATGTTATCCCTGTAGTTTGGGCTAACACGAAATATAAAAATAACTTTTCTTTCATTGCTTCAACTTACGAACTAATTTAGGAAATTATAAATTATGTTGTATTGTAAAACAAATCCAAGAACTTCAAAAATTTAGTAATTTGGCTTTTTGTTGTATTCATATGTAATCATTGTTAATGTTCTCATAACTTCATAATCTTCTATGCATATTTAACATGTTTCTATGTGTGTACGTATTACATTATATGTGTATTTGTTTGCTTATTTATTTTTGTCATTTTGAGGCAAGGTCTAACTTATTCAGTTTGGGCTGGTCTTGAGCTCATTTTGTATCCCAGGCTTATCTTGAACTCACAAGAATCCTCCTGCCTAAGCCTTCCAAGTGCTGGGATTACAAGTATGTGCCACCATGTATTTGTTTTTATTGTATTTATTGTTTAATATATATTTAGTTCAGGATCTAGAGGGCCTCACTACACAGATCAGACTCATAGTGATTCTCCTGTCTTCAGCCTCCAAAGCTCTGGGATTTCAGGAACGCACCACCGTATCCAGTCTCAGTTGCCGCCTCAGCATGCCCTGCAGAAGGGGCTGGCATGGGATGCTGGGGATCGAACCCCAGCTGCTGCACTCTGTCTAAGCAGGCATATGTATATTGTGTCTGCTTGTGTTTTTGTACATTTAAGTGTATGTGTATTAATATGTATGTATGATTGAGTGCATGGATGTATATGTGTTTGAGTCTCCATTTGCCTATGTGTGTATATTTGTTTGTATATGTATGTGTGTGTGTGTGAGTGAGCAAAAGGTTTATTAAATCCAACATCTTGGTTTATTTTGAGCATATTGGATCCTTGACAATTCTTATATGAGTATGAAGATGTAAATGCTTATTTCAGAAGTGAATGAATATTTCTTTCACACCAATTTAATTCCAGTCAGGCTGGTAAAGAAATCAGTGTAGGTGGGTATATGGCACCTGCCTGTAACCCCAACACTATGAGACAGAAGGATCAACAGTTTGAAACTAGTTTGAGTAACAGTGACTTAGAGAGATACTGTCTCATAATAAAAAAGACAAACTTAACAGGGATGTGGTTAAGTGTGAAAGCAATGTGTGATCACTGACCCCTATTAAGGATGAATTGTTCTTATAGTCTCCTCATCTATAGTTTTTGCGCAATGTCCATACCCCACTTAAAACAGGAAGTCCTGCTGCAGGTTGATTGAGAATGCTCCGTTTCCCACATGTCAGATGACAAGGAAAAACTATCTAGTCCATGAAGTCTGCACCTCCCCTGGGCATAGCAAATGATGCTCAACGAAGTTGCATGCTGTACTTACCAGCTCAGGGAGTCCTTCTAGCCAAAGTTCCAGCCTTTGATTTTGCATCCAGAACACTAACTTGAAGACTTTTATCTTCTCAGGGCTTTTTTGCTTTCATTATTCCCTTACTAAATCCTCCAGGCAAGAAATTACAAAGCCTAAGTGTAGCAAGAGGAGAAGTAAAAGAGAAAAAGGAAATACGGAGACAAAGACAGAAAGCACTGTAACCTCCAGAAGCAAACTTACCACACACTAGTTTGCCCCTCATAGTGTTACAGTAAAGAATTGCTGCTTCAAAGTGTAAGTGGTCTTCTTTTGATACTGTTGGGTTGCTATCTAAAGTGGGTCTTAATAATCATGTACAATTCCTTTCCCAACTATTCTTTCATGTGAACATGGTCATATTTTAAATTATATAACTATTAAACTATTCTAAAATGAAGTTTCAATTGCTTCATTATAAATACTGTTGATATATTTCAAGTGTTTATATGTGTGTTTATATTATTCTCCCAGGTGATATAATTTACAAGTGCTTGTATTATTCTCCTGGATTCTTCCCTCTGACTTAGGATTGATGTGTAAAAAAGAAGGCTTTTCAGAATAGTTAAACTTTGGATTTTACAATTTGGCAAAGATTATATAAATAAATGACAATGTTACTTTAAATACTTGAAATTAAATTGTGAACCTGGCTGAGTTATGAAAGCGCATGCAGTATTGACATGGCAAGAGAGAAACCATTTTCATTTCAACTCCAGTTTAGAAGTTACTTAAACTTTATATGAATATATTCCTCACCCCTTTCCTCTTAACCATAAAACCAATGAAAGGAGAATGAATCAATATCCTAAGAAACAGAATATTGTAATGGGAAGTGTAAAGCTTGTGACACTTTTTTAAAAATTCTCAGTGAGGTGATGTGGTTATCATGGTTACTTGTAAGTACGTTAAAACCCAGTACAAAGTTATCTTTTCTTGAACATTCCCTTAGTTTGCATCAAGTCTTCAAACTACTACCAATAAGAGCCTCTTTGTTCCAATTCTTGATTCCTTGTGTTTACCTCACTGAATTTTGCTGCAATAACATCAATAAAATAATATATGATACCAAATACCACTCCATAAATGGGTACTTCTGTACTAGGTTGAGCAAATAAAAGTTTTTTTAGATCCAAAGCAATACAAGTTTACAGTTTTAAAATATGAACCATCTTTCAAACTTTAAAAAAACTATTAAAAAATTATAGTAAAGAGAAATAAGGAGATGTGAAGTTTTCCATGTCTGGAGAATACTTGCCAGGAAGGCTTGGATGCATTTTTGAAAAATAAAAAACTAAAACAAATATATATATATATATATATATATATATATATATATATATATATATATATATTTAGATATAAGTAATAAAAAAATTTCTCTAAATTTACTCATACTACAAGCAGTTTATACTTGTTATATTAAAAAATAAAATAAAATAAATAAATAAATGGTCACACAAATAGCTCAGCAGATTAAAGCACCTGCAAGCAGACACAGGGGCCCGGGATTCAATCCCTGGGTCTACCATGCCGGACCCGCTCCCAGGGGCACTAAAACGGCAATTTAGACTAGTAGTGGTGGCGTATATCTGTAATCCCAGCTGTTAGGAGGCTGTAAACAGGCAGATCACTACAAATCCAATCTAGTACTGAGACCCTGAAGACCCTATAGTTCCTTCCTTGAGCTGGCCAAATATGTCAGTGGATTAAAGCACCTTCAAGCAGGTGCAGAGGCCGGGGGTTTGCTCCCGGGCTGCTGTGGAGGTACCATCCCTGGGGACACATTGAAACTGGGATTGAGACTGGGTGTTGTGGAGTGCAACTGTAATCCCAGCTCTTGGGAGGCTGTAAACAGGAGGATCATTACGAGTATAATCTAGCAGTGAGACCCTGAACGCCCTATAGAGACCCTTCCATAAAATACAAAAAAAAAGGGTATAGCAACAATTGATAAGACATTACAAACGGGTACATATTTAGAAGAACAAGATGAGAGGTATTCCACTATTGTTTTTGTATTTCAAATTTTTGTCTTTAATGTAGTTGTAGATATTAGCATATTGAATTAATCAAACTAAAACTTTAAACATTAACTGCTTCTCTCAAAAATGTAATAGAAATTAGTATTACAGTCATCTCAGTTATTCTGTATATATTATACTTCCATGATTTTTACCCTGTTCTTTTTTTCTCTTTTCTCCTTTCCTTCATCTTCATTGTTTATTCCTTTTGTTCAGTTTATTTCCATTTTCTTATGTCCATTACACCTTTCAGACTTTATTTATGCGTTCAGTTTCTTATACTAAGGAGATAATACTATATTTACACATTTGAATAGGATTTATTTTACCTATGAGTGTATCCTCTAGTTGCATCCATTTACCTTTAGAGGCCTCAAATTTGCCTTTTTTTATAGCTGAGTAATACTCAAGGTTGGGGAATGTGCCATCCTATGATGATAACACATCTTTTTCTTCTTGAATCTGAAATTTTTATTCATAATAGTTAATATAAAAACAGTATCTGCCTTTATTTTCCATATTACTAGGAAATACACCATTTTTGTTGTTTTAGATGTGAACTCTCTCAGGAAGTTGCTCCTTCCCATTTAGCTTTATAAGAATGTCATCGTGTCAGTGTCCTCCTGTATTTCCATCATGTTTCTCATAAACCAAAGAAAGACAAGACTTGTTTAAAAAGTTGTGTGGTTTCTCTTATTAATTCTGTATCATAATATTTACAGCTGAGGAAAAATTAAACTAAAGTGCAAAATGGTTAACAATGGCAAATGATACAGTCCACTTAAAATTTGCAAAACAGTGTTTATCAGATAGACATTTAATAATGGAAAAAAGTCCTTTGAAAGAAGGTCAGGGATATCTCCTGCATCCTTTGCACAGATTGGTTTTTGAAAAGGCCAGATTGTAAAATGTGCTGTCAAGAACCAAGCAAACCAAACACACACCGAATGGCAGCTGCCTACGGAGAAGTTTACAAGGTTGCAGCACACACGACTGGTAATCTATTAATCCAAATTTTTCACTTGGAGACAGTTTTCTTCTGTGAAGTCCAGGCACTTCACACTACCTCCCAAATCTTTCCCTAAGCTCTTTTAATCTTTATTATGGCTAAGCATGAGGTCTTGATCCTTGCAATATGGTCAAAAAGTCCCATGTGCCATAGCATCATTACTGTGCCGAGCAGGAGGGCATTGGGGTTAGTCATGTCCTTGCCTGCAAGGTCAGCCGCTGTCCTGTGAACCAACTTCAAGATGGACACTCCATTGGCTCTAGTGTTACCACCTGGGGTCACACCGAGACCACCAATCTGTTCGACACACAGGTCATCAACTGGGATGGATCTTATACCATATTCAAACACATTGTGTGAAGGTACATCTCATTAAACTTAATATCTTTGCAATTTTCCACAACTTCCCTGCATTTTTGCAGAAAAAGTCCATCGAACACTTTCATGTTGGCCTTGTGCACAGCAGCAACATTGCTCTGGTGGTTTTTCTGTGCATACTCGAAGGCAAACTCGGCGATGAGTCTGCTCACCTCCTCAGTGATGAGCCTGATGCTCTGCAAGACTTGGTACACGATCACACTCTCAATTCCATTATATTCTCCTTCAGAGTTTGTTCTAGCGAATGGTGACAATATTCATTTCAGTATAAAGGTTTTGTAGCCTTTGATTGAGATGCATGGCCAGACATTGGCAGAAAGGTCCAACGTTTTACACAGCAGCAAATTTATAGACGGGTGACCAATTGGGGTCTTCAAAGGGCCTTTCAGGCCACCTTGTTCTTATGCATGGACTTGTTGCCTTCTGGTGGGATTATCCACTTTCCTCTGGGTCCCGGAATGTCAATGACATTCTGCTCCTGCCATTGAATAGGGTCTTTGCCAGCATCAAAAACTGTCATAACTGCAGCTAAAATTTCTAGGCCAATTCTGTCTCCTGGAATTAAAGTTACTATCTGAACATCACCAGCAACACTTCTTGTCACCTGTTTTGGACTGTTGAATGCCCCCAGCAGCCAACAGACCTTGGAGATCCACACAGGCCCCACCATTGCATCCGTGGTGTCACCAGGCGACAGTAGTGACCAATACCACATCTTTTTTTTTATGCACTTCTCAGGTGATCGCAATTTGTATTTTTCCAAGATTTGGCTACAACAAACTGTGTTGCTATAAAAATGAATGCACATATATCATTGTGGTGTGATATTTTCAGTTCTTTTGGAAAAACATCCAGAATAGGAATACCTAGGTTGAATGGGATGTTAAGTCCTAGATTTTCTGAGGAGTATCCACACTGATTTCCTTAATGGTTGTACCAGCCTACATTCTTGTCATTTTTACCCACAGCCTCTCCAGCTAATTTGACATTAATTGATTTCTTTATGACAGCTATGCATTTTATGGTGAGACAGTATCTCAGTGTTATTTTAACTTGCATTTCTTGAATGACCAGTGAAGTAGAACACTTTTTCAAATATTGATTTCCATTTATATTTCTTTTTATTTTTTTTGGCAGAACCGGGGTTTGAACTTTCCCTCATGTTGCCAGGGAAATGCTTATATCACTGAGCCATCTCCCTGCCCTCCCCTCAATTATATTTCTTCTGCTGAGAAATGTGTATTCATTTCAGATGCCCAATTTTCAATTGGGTCTTTGAATTTGGGCAGCCTGATTTTTTAGTTCTTTATATATTAGAATTTTATGTATTTAGAGATATTAATCCTTTGTCTGAGTGAATGCCGCTTAAGATTTTTTTCTGAATTCATGGGTTGTCTTTTCACTGTTGCTGATTGCTTTTGACATGCAGAAACTTCTCAGTAAGACGAGTTTCCAGTTTTTGATTTTTTAAAGTATTTCCTGTGAAGATTGGCTTTTGTTGAAGATATCTCTGCCCAACATTATCTCTCCAAGATTTCTACCCACTTTCTCTTCCAGTAGATGTACTGTTTCTGTTTAAATATTTAGACACTTAGTTCATCTTGATTTGAGTTTAGTGCATGGTGATAGATCCAGGTCTAGTTTTAGTTTTCAGCATCTGGAGTACCAGTTTTGTCAGCACTATTTGATAAATGGACTATTTTTTTTTCTCGTAAATATGTTTGGCCCCTTTGTCAAAGATAAAATGGCTAGGTGTGTTTGTAGTTGTGTCTGTATCATCTAATCTATTCCATTGATGCCCAGGTCTGGTTTTTTTTTTTTTTTTTTTTTTTTTTTTTTTTTTTTTTTTTTTTTTTTAACCAATACCTTGTGGATTTTATAACAGCTTTGTAGTATAACTTCAAGTCAGGAATTCTCATGCCTCCTGCCTTGCTGTTATTGGTCAGTAATGCGTTTGCTACTCTATGTCTTTTCTGATCTCAAATAAATTTTAGGATTGTTTTCTCCATTTCTGTGAGCTACATTATTAGTATTTTGGTAGAGAATGCATTAATTCTATATAACAAAATTGGGAGCGTGGCCATTCTCACAATGTTCCTATGCAGGAGCAAAGAATACCGTTTATTTTCTGAAATCTTCTTCAATCTCTTTTTTCATAGTATTGTAATTTTAATTGCACAGACCATTTACTTGCTTTACTAGATTAAAATACTTTGCTAAGTATTTCATTTATTTGGATGCTCTTGTGAAGGGTGTTGTTTCTCTAATTTCTCCCTTAGTGACTTTATTATCTGTACAAAGGAATGCTATTGATTTTTGCGTGTTGACACTGTACTCCACTATGTTACAGAATATGTTAATTAATTCTTGGACCTTCCTGGTGGAGGTTGTTTGGTCTTTCACATAGAGTGTCATGTTGTCCTCAAAACGTGGCAGTTTAACTTCTTCCTTATGTTATTCATTTTATTTTTCTCTCTTGTATGAGGGATCTGGCTAATATTTCGGAAACTATATTGAGTAGGAGTGTTGAGAGTGCTCATCCTTGTCTTATACCTGATTTTAGAATGAATCAGCTTTTCTTCATTTATTTTATGTATTTGTTTGCTTATTAATTAATTAATTTATTTATTGTGGAACTGGGGATAGAACTCAGGCCCTTATACTTGCCAGGGAAGCGTTTATTCTGCTGAGCTATCTCCCTGGACTGAGTTTTCTCCATTTAGAATGATATTGACTGTTGATCTGTCATAGACAGCTTTTATCAGACTGAGATATAGGCCTTTCTATTCCAGTTTTCTCTATGGGTTATATCATGAACTAATGTTGGACTTTGTCACAAGATTTGGATGTGTCTATTGAGAGGAACATGTGGTTTTTGTTTTTGATTCTATTCATATATCACATTACATTCCTAGACTTTTCTTTGTTGATCTTTCATCTCTGGGATGGATCCTACCTTGTCTTGGTGTATAACCTTTCCAATGATTTGTTGCATTCAGTTTGCTAGCATTTTACTGAGGGCTTTTGCATCTGTTCATAAGGGAGGTTGCCCTATAATTCTCTTTCTTATTTGAGTTTTTCTCTAGTTTTTGTACCAGTATATTACTTGCCTCCAGGAATGATTTTGTGAATACTGCTTCCTTTTCAATGTCTTTAAAGATTTTGAGGACTGTTGGGATTAATTTCTTCCTTTAGGACATGGGATTTTCTTTATTTGTATGTTTTTACTACATTTTCAATTTCATTTACTGATATGGGATTATTGAGTTTTTAATCTTCTTGATTCAGTTGTGTTAATTTGTACCTATCCAGGTATCTGTCTATTTCTCCTGTGTATTTGATTCTGGAAGAATAATGATTTTCAAAATAATTTCCTATGATCTCAGTTTCCACAGGATCTATAATTTGCCCTTTTTATTCCTTAACGCTTGAATTCTATTTTTTCTTTCTTCCTTTTTATGTGGTTGGCTAGGAGTTTAACAAGTTTATTTAATATTTCTAAGAACCATAAATTTAGAAATCAAACCGTATACAATATTGTAGCAGGACAATCTATGACAATTTGTTTTTCTTGTCTCTCATTTACTTTTATTACCTTTTCTTGATAACATTTACTTAAACAGAGTATAGCAATAATTGATACGACATTAGAAGCAGTACACATTTAGAAGACCAGAATGAAATAATTTTAAGCATAGTTTTACTATTACACGTTGTTGTCTGTAATGTAGTTACTTAGTTCACAGATATCAGTATATAGAGTTATTCAGGATTAGAATTCTACACATTAACTGTTATTTTCAAAACCTGATGGAAATTCTTAGCACCATTACTTTAACCATCTTGTTTAATTAATGTATGATTTTGTGTCTATCAAATTTCCTAACTTTTCTTCTTTCCTTCTCTTTGGTGTTTAATCCTTCTCTTTCCATTTAACTGTGTCATACCTTTCATTTTTATTTCTTCTTATGAATTATTACACTAGGGAGACAATACAATATTTGCACATCTGTGTCTGGTTTGTTTCACTTGTGAGTATAATGTCAAGTTGCATCCACTTAACTATGAAGGATTTGAGTTTGTTTCTCTTTATAGCTCCACTGTATAAAAAGGCTATATCTTTTTTTATCCATTTCTCAGAAGACAGGCATTTTGGTTGTTTCCAACACTTGGATATCACAAATTGTGACAAAAGGTGTTGCACATGGTTCCAGGATAAATCCTGAGGGGATTTGACTGACCTACTCAGAGAACAAAAGTTGCATTTTTTGTTATATAGGTCTTACTTTAACTTGGTCCTAACAATCCACTGGAAAATTGTAACCATGAGGTTAAAAAAAAAAAAAAAAAACTATATCAATTTGCTGAGCTGTACAAGGTTCAAGTCAATAGCTTCGGACAATTGCCAGTTGTGCTGATAACTCACTACTATTATGTACTATTGAACTATATTGGATTATTTTGCTTAATTCAAGTATCTACAATCTTTGGACTGGCATCGAGTATGAAAAGATGCTTTAAAGACTTCTCCAAATACAGCTTCTCTAACTGCAATGGAGCAGCCATCTCTGACAAAACAAAATTAAAAGGGGGATATAAATAAAGGACCATTTTGTTATGAAAAAAAAATAAATATATACACACACACACACACACACACGTGTGTGTGCACCATAGTTAGGATTGATATACAGCTACTCTCTTTTTTTAATTAGAACAAATTTTTTATTCAGTGAATTAAGAGAATGTAGAATGTAGCTGTATATCTATCCTATTATGTTTTTTATTATAATTTTTATTGGAGAACAAATAGCAGTGAGACAATTTCAAGACAAATTAATAGGACAGATTCAATAAATTAAAACATTGCAAAATGTTTTCATAATGTTTTGGTGTCGTACAAGGTGAACACATGATATTATACTTACAGACATTATTATAGCAGATGTCTCCAATCAGTGAATAAAGAGAGTGTAGCTGTTTATTTATTTTATAGGTGAATTATATCACAGATTCAACAATTAATAATTTCTACCTTGTTATCTCTCTAGTGTTTCTCCACAGTACTACAAGCCAACTTAATATCTTGTCCAACCACTATTAGGGCAAATCCTGCTTCTCATAGAATTATGCAGAAGCACGGAATATTTATCCTAGCTATACTGTTTATACGCACACATCATGATTCTTCCTTTGTATCCCCCCTTCTTTTGTGTATACTTGTCAAAGATGGGCACTCCGTTGTCATTAAACCAATTTAGGTGCCTGAACTTGACAACACAATACAACACTGTCCATCATTCCACAATAATAGTGAGTTATCTGAAGAAGTTGTTGACTATAGCCATTTACAGCTCAACTTATTATTATGACCCCATGTTATGTACCTCATTTTTATATTTTTCTGCAAGATGGTTAAGACAGACATGGACCAAGACCTATATACCAAAAGATGTAGTTTGTGTTTCTGATGAAGTCAGTGAAGTCCCCTCAGGGTTTATCTTGTAATCCTGTGCCTTACTCTGTAGATCCTTTGTCTGTGCCATCCATGTGGATGAGTTACGGCCAATGCTTGACCAGTTTGCTCACTATGAGAGCCTGAGAGAAAGTTTTCTCTCCATGTGACTCTCCCAGGCACATTATACATTATTAATCTCTTTCCTCTGTGGCTCTATAATCTCCTTGATCAGAAAATTTGGGGGAAAACTGATTTTCATGATGTTACAGTACAGGTTCTCTTATGCCCTGAATCTTTGCTGACCTTGAAAGGCTAGGGCCCAAATGTTGGCTAGCCTGGCAGCACTTCTATTTCTTCAGTTTTGACCTGTCAACTTAAGTTGTAAACCATCCAAAAGAAAAGCTAATTAGTACCCTGCAGCATATGCCATTCAGTTTGCCCTATCTGACTCAATTGTTTTTAGTTGTACATTTCTACTTTTGTTTCTTCTTTTGACTTCTTATACTAGGAAGACTATAGGATATTTGCACATATGTGTCTGGTATATTTCACTTACGAGCATATGTTCAAGTGGCATCCAACTCAATATAAATGCTTCCAGTTTATCATTCTTTATAGCTGAGTAATACTCCATTATATGGAAATACCACATCTTTTTCAGCCATTCAAGTGATGGACATCTTAGTTGTTTCCAAGATTTTGCTATCACACATTGTGCTGCTATAAACATAGGTAAACATATATCACTATGATATAATATTTTCAGTTCCTCTGGGAAAATTCCCCGTAGGGGGATAGCTGGTTTGAATGGAATTTCCAGTCCTACTCTTTTGAGGAGTCTCCACACTGATCTCCACAATGGTTGTACCAGTCTACATTCCCACCAGCAGTGGAGAAGTGTTCCCTTTTCCCCACAAACTCTCCAGCATTTGTTGTTGAGTGATTTCCTTATGATAGCCATTCTTTCTGGAGTGAGATGGTTTCTCAGTGTTGTTTTTATTTGCATTTCACAGATGGCTAGCAATGTCCAGCATTTTTTCATATATTTATTTGCGCCTTTAATTTCATTCTCTGAGAAGTATTCATCTCAGATGCCCATTTCTGAACTGGGTCTTTAAATTTGAGAGCCCTCTTATATCTTAGTTCTTTATATATTCTAGACAGCAGAACTTTGCATGAGTGCTTATTAGTTAGGAATTTTTCAAAATTTGTGGGTTGTCTTCACTTTGTTGACAATTTCTTTTGATGTGCAGAAGCTCCTTAAGAAGAGTTGATTCCAGTTGTTGATTCATTCAAGCGTATCCCTTGCAAATATGTGTTTGTTCATGAACTCTTTACCTATTCCTATGTCTTCAAGGGTTCCTCCTACTTTCTCTTCCAGGAGACTGAGTGTTTCTGTTTTAATGTTTAAATCTTTAATCCATTTTGACTTTAACTTAGTGCATGTTGATAGAGTTTGGTCAAGTTTTAGTTTTTGGCATGTAGAAAGTCAGGTTTTCCAGCACTATTTGTTAAAGAGGCTATATTTCTTCCAGTATGCTTGTTTGGCACCTTTGTGGAAGATCAGTTGGCTGAGTGTCATTGTAGATGCCTCTGCGTTTTCTAATCTATTCCATTGATCCTCTATTTCGTTTTCACTACCATGTTGATTTCATCACAGTGGCTTTGTACTATAATTTCAAGACAGGAATTGGGATGCCTCCTTTACTGGCCAAGATTGCCCTTGTTATTCTAGGTTGTTTGTGGTTCCAAATAAATTTTAGGAATGATTTCGCTAGGTCTGGGAGGGATGTTGGTGTCAGTTTGATAGGGATTGCATTAAATCTATACAACAATTTATCAACTACGGCCATCTTCAGGATGATGGTTCTTCCTATCCAGGAGCATGGAATATCTTTCCATTTCTGAAATCCTCTATAATCTCTTTTCTTAAGGTGATGTAATTTTCTGTGGAAAGATCTTTGACTTCCTTGTTTAAGTGAATTCTGAGGTATTTCATTTTCTCCTATGCTATTGTAAAAGGTATTGTTTCTAAAATTTCCATTTTAGTGTGCTTGTTATCTGTGTAGAGGAATGCTATTGACTTTTGGATATTGACTTTTTGTCCTTTTATTCCACTGAATTTCTGTATCAGTTCTAATAGATTCTAGGTGACATTTTTGGGGTCTTCAATAAAATATCATGTCATCTACAAACAGTGACAATTTAACTTCTTCTTTACCTATTCTTCTTTCTTTTATTTCTCCCTCTTTTCTAATAGTTCTTGCTAATAATTCCAAAGCTATATTGAATAGGAGGGGTGATAGAGGACATCCTTGCTTTGTACCTGATTTCAGAGTAAAAGATTTTAGTTTTTCCCCATTTAAGATTATATGAGCTTTTGGGTTGTCATAGATGGCTTTTATCAAGTTAAGGTAGAGTCCATCTATTCCAATATTGTGTAGGACCTTGAACATGAATGAGTGTTGGACTTTATCAAAAGCTTTCCCTGCATCAACTGAGATGATCATGTGGTTTTTTCTATTTTAATCTATTAATGTAGTGTACTACATTTATAGATTTGTGAATATTGAACCATCCTTGCATCCTTGGGATGAATCCTCCCTAGTCATGGTGTATGATCTTCTTCATGATTTGCTGTATTCTTTTTGCTAGGATTTTATTGAAGATTTTTTCATGTATGTTCCTGAGGGATACTGGTCCATAGTTCTCTATTTTGGTTGTGCCTTTCCCTGGTTTTGGAATCAGTATAATACTTGCCTCCAGAAATGATTTTGGGAGAACTGCTTCCTTTTTAATTTTTCTGAAGAATTTGTGGAGTGTAGGGATTATATCTTCTATAAATTTCTTGTAGAATTCAGCTGTGAATCCATCAGGACCAGAACATTTCTTTGTTGGTAGGCTTTTTATTACATTTTGATTTTGTTGGTTGTTATTGGTTTATTGCAAGCTGTTATATCTTCTTGGTTCAGTTTTGTTAATTTGTACCTTTTAAGGAATCTGTCCATTTCTTCTGTGTCTTCTATTCTGTGAGTGTAAAATTCTCAAAGTAACTATTGTTAACCTTCTGAATATCTGCTTGGTCTGTGGAGATTTCACCCTTTTCATTCTTTATTGCATGTACTTGAATTTTTTCTTTCCTCTTTTTTGATGAGTTTGGCTAGAGGCTTATCAACATTATTTGGTCTTTCAAAGAACCAACTTTTTGATTTATGGATTCTTTGAACTGTTTTCTTCATCTCATTTGAATTAATTTCTGCTCTAATCTTTATGATTTCTTTCTTTCTTTGTGCTCTGGGTTTCGTTAGCTCTTCTTTTTCTAGTTGTCGGAGGTGCAACATTAGGGTGCTTATTTTTTTCCCGCTTTGTTTTCCTAAGGTGTGAGTTCATAGGTATGATTTTACCTCTAAGAACTGCTTTCATCACATTAAATAAATTCCACTAAGTTGTGCTTGAATTTTCATTGAATTGTAGAAATTGTTGAATTTCTTGTTGAATTTTTTCTGGGAGTAGGGTGTTGTTTAGTTTTCATGAATTTAGCACGTCTTTCTCGTTTCTTTTGTCATTTATTTCCAGTTTCCTTGCACTGTGGTCAGATAATATGTATGGGATAATTTCTATTTTCTTGCATATACAAGCTCACGACCTCTGGACTGGTATGTGGTCTATTTTGGAAAATGACCTGTGTGCAGCTAAAAAAAAAATGTGTATTCAGCTGTGGTTGGGTGCATTACTCTGTGTATGCCCACCAGGTCCATTTGTTCCAAGCTCTAGTTCAGGTCTGCTACTTCCTTGATAATTTTTTGTCTGGACCTATCTTTTCAAAATAAGCGGGTGTTTATGTCTCCTGTTAAGATTGTCTTCTTAGAAATTAGGTTTTTCATGTTCATTTATATTTATCTTTCATAGTTGAGTGCTCCTGTGTTTGGTGCATAGCTATTTATGAGTGTTTCCTCTTGCTTTTGAATTTTTACCCTGACCAATATATAATGGCCTTCTTTGTATTGTTTGATTCTTCTTGGTTTGAAGTTGCGACTATCTGAGAAGAGAATTGCAACTCCTAGTATTTTCTGAGGTTCTGAGGCATTTAGTATTTTTTTCCATCCTTTGACTTTGAGCCTATGAATGTCCTTTTGAGTTAAGTGTATTTCTTGTATACAGCATATTGTTGGATTTTGTTTCCTAATCCACTGTGCCAGTCTATTTCTCTTAATTGGTGAATTGAGTATGTTTACATTGATCATTATAATTGAAATCTGTTGACTTATGTTGTTCATGATATTTACCTGGTGTTGTTTACACCTTTGTATCCTGTGTTTAATTTTCTGAATTATTTAGTGGCTTCTTTCTGTTCTCCTTCATGGAGTTCTGGTCATTGTGGTCTCTCTCTAGAACATCTTTCAGCAGCCTGTCAAGGGAAGGCTTTGTCATCATGAAATTATTTGGTTTTTCTTTGTTATGGAAGTATTTCACTTCTCCATCAAACTTCAAAGAGAGTTTTGCAGGGTGTAATAGTCTGGGCTGGAATTTGCTCTCTTTGCCTTCTTGATTCTATAGAGAAATTGGCTGTAATTCTATGGGTTTTCCTTTAAATGTGATCTGCTTCTTCTCTCTAGCATCTTTCAGTATATTATTTTTGTGCTGGATTTCTGGGATCTTGACTATTATATGTCTCGGTGTGTTTTAACTTGGGTTGAAGTTATTTGGTGTTCTGTATGTTTTGGTTACCTGACTGCTGGATTGTTTCCTCACATTTGTGAAGTTTTCTGCGATTACTTCTCCCTAAATTCTTTTTATGTCATTTGTATTGACTCCTTCATTCTCATTGATACCAATTATTCTCACATTGTTCATCCTCGCATCATCTTGAAGGTAATGGATAACTTTTTTCATGCATTCTCATTGTTTTTAATAGATCCTTTCTCATCTTTTCACTAGCTGCAGCAGCGTCTTCAGATCTGAAACTTCGTCTTCGCTTTCACTCAAACAGTTTTGTAGACTTGTGATTGATATTTTTAGTTCTTCTGTATCTCTTTGTTTCATGCGGTCTATTTCTTTTCTGTATTGCTCATTCAAGAAATCCATCATACTTTTTTTTTGTCTTTTTGAGACAGGGTCTCTATGCAGTTCAGGCTGGCCTTAAGCTCACTTTTTAGCTCAGGCTGTTTTGAACTCACAACAATCCTCCTGCCTCAGCCTCCCAAGTGCTGGGAGTACAGGCCTGTGCCACCATGCCCGGCTCTAGGAATCCATCATACTTCTGATCTCAATTTTTTTTATCTATGTCTTCTTTAGAGGTAGTTATTAATTCTTTTTCTG
>PVKA01033882.1:0-23963 GCA_004027165.1 Ctenomys sociabilis | reverse complement strand
ATTATAGCATGACTGTCTTCTGAATTTTTTGTCTTATTTTTTATTTACTACCCTTTAAAAAAGGGAATTATATTAATAACTGGTATGTCATGACAAGAAGTACATATTTACAAGGCAAGAATGGCAGGCATTTGGAGTGTGACCTTTCTATTACACACTGTTAAATTCAGTGCAATTGCTTGGTTCAGCATATATAGTTGGTTGCATGAGAATCCTACCACTTAACTGCTAGCTTCAAAAATCTGATATTTCTCAGGATCATTGCCTTACCCATATAGTGTGTATAAGTGAATGGTCTTGACCCTGTCATGTTTTTCAGCGTTTCTCCTTTCCCTCTCCTCATTGTTCAATGCTCAATTTCTAGCTTTCCTTTTAATTGTGTTATACATTTATATTTGCAAATCTTCCTTTGAGTTATACTAGGGAGATTATATGATATTTGCACATGTGAGTCTGGTTTGTTTTGTTTATAAGTATGCCTTCAAATGGCATCCACTTAAATGTGAAGGCTTCAAGTTTATTATTTTTTACAGCTAAGTAATACTCCATTATATAAAAATACCACCTTTATCAGCCATTCCTCATGTGACAGACATCTTGGTTGTTTCCAAGATTTTGCTATCACAAATTGTGCTGCTATAAACATAGGTACACATATATCCCTATGATATGATGTTTTCAGTTCCTGTGGGAAAATTCCCAGTAGGGGTATAGCTGGCTTGAATGAGATTTCCAGTCCTAGTTTCTTAAAGGGTCTCCACACTGATTTCCATAATGGTTGCATCAGTCTGCATTTCCACCAGCAGGAAAGAAGGGTTCCCTTTCCCCTACAACCTCTCCAACATTTGTTGTTGGTTGATTTCTTTATGATGGCCATTATTTCTGGGGTGAGATGGTATCTCAGTCATGTAGTATATTTATACCTTAGTCATGTAGGACAAGCCAGATGGCTCAGGGAACTAAACCCCCTACTTAGGCAGACTCAGGGTCCGGAGTTCCAAACCTGGAGTGCTATGCTGGCTGTTCTTCCTGGGGCATACTGAGATGGTAACTGAGACTAGGTGTGGTGGTACACTCCTATAATCCCAGCACTTAGGAGGCTGGAAGCATGAACGCTATCAGTCCCATCATCTCTGTAGTGAGACCCTTTGACCCTGTACTAAATACAGACCAAAAATAAATAATAACCTCAGTCATGTAAAAAAATCAAACAGGAAATAAAAAGCCCATAACCGTGCTGGACAGGACTAGATGACAGAAGTACCTTGGGTTACATTCTCCTTCCCAGCACATAAAAAAGAGTTAAAATTTGAGCAAGAATAAATTCTCTAGTCTAACATACCAGATGCACAAAATGCAGTATTCTGGGGCCCAAACTGTGTGAGCAACATTGGTCCACCTGGAAAGGAATTTGAAGATAAGTTGTAGCTGTAGGATGTTTCTTCATTTCTGCTTGCCTTCATTTTTCCCTTTCTTTTTCTTTCAGTCATTTTTCCTTGTTTGCTTCCCTCTTTCCTTCCTTCCTTCCTCCTTCCTTCCCTCCACTCTCTGCACTACTTGGAATAGAACTTTAGTGATTAAGCACTGAGATTCTGTTATTTAGTTGAGTCCGTATTTGTTTGTCTGTTTTGAGACAAGGTCTTGCTTATGGCTGAATTGGCATTGCAATTGTGATCATTCTGCCTCAGTCTATAAAGTACCGTGATTACAGCAGTGAGTTAATACACAAGCTACAGCTTCATTTTCAGACAGGAATTGTTGGACAGGAAATTGCAGTGCTCCTTCCTTAGTCTTTTGTCCCCCTTGTCTATATTTGGAGTGTGACTCTTCTATTATCCCTATAGGGTCTACAGGGTCTACAGGGTTGACAAGGTCTCACCATATAGATACGAATCATAGTTGATTCTCCTGTTCTCAGCCTGCCAAGTTCTAGGATTACCAGCGCACCACCATTGCCAATCTCAATCACCTTGTTATGGTGCCACGGGGGTGGTGCTGTCCCAGCATTCCAGGATAAAGCCTCCCCCCACCCGTGCTCTGCTTAAGCAGGCACTGTAGATGCCAGAGCTATCAGGCCAGTCCTCCTTCCTTAATCTTCCACAGCGATGGGATCACGTGGAAAGACTGCCATGCTCTGACTCCTTTGTGATTGTAAAGAGCAATTTATTTCTTTGGAAGTTATGTAAATGACAGCACTAATATTCATTCTGTAATAGCATTTTTTATAATCTTGTTTAAAAATGTGCTCACAGGGTACTTACTAATCAGCTTTTCTTATGGATGGTTAAAAACCTAAGTTCACAGATCAAAATAGGAAAATAGAAGAGCCACAACGCCAGCCAACATTTTGGCCCTAGCCTTTCAAGGTCAGCGAAGACTCGGGACATAGGAGAACCTGTATTGTAACATCATGAAACTCAGTTGAGCCCCAAATTTTCTGAACAAGGAGATTATGGAGCCACAGGGGAAGGAGATCGAAGTTCTATAGTGTGCCTGGGGAGAGTCACATGGAGAGAAAATTTTCTCTCAGTATCTCATAGAGAGCAAACTGGTCAAGCATTGGCCGTGACTCATCCACATGGATGACACAGAAAAAGGATCTACAGAATAAGGTACAGGACTACAAGATAAACCCTAAGGGGACTTCACTGAACTCATCAGAAACAAAAACTACATGTTTTGATATATAGGTCTTGCTGTATCTAGGTCTTGACTATCCATCAGAAAAGTATAAAAATGAGATATACAATGCAGGGTCATAACAATAAGTTGAGCTGTAAATGGCTACGGTCGACAACTTCTTCAGATAACTCACTATTGGAGTGGAATGCTGGATTGTGTTGGATTGTGTCATAGTTCAAGCACCTAAATTGGTTGAATGACAATGCAGTGCCCATATTTGACAGGTGTAGACAAAGGAAGGAGGATAGAAAGGAAGAATGAGGATGTGTGTGTATAGACAGTACAGTTGGGATAGATACGCTGTGCTTCTACATAATTTTGTGAGAGGCAAGATATGCACTGATGGTGGTAGGACAGTATATTATGTCAGCTTCTAATGCTAGGAAAATAACAAGGTAGAAAGTATTAATTATTGAATCTTTGATATAATTCAGGCATAAAAAATGAGATACGTAAACAGCTACACTCTCTTAATTTACTGATAAAGAGACATCTGCTATAATAATGTCTATAAGTATAATACCATATATGCACCTTGTATGATACCAAAACATTGTGAAAACAGTTTGCAATGTATTAATTTATCAAATCCATCCTGTTTAGATGCATTAAAACTGTCTTATTGATATTTGTACTTCAATAAAAAAAATTTTTTTTAAATGTGCTCACATTGTTAGAGGCAACTGAATTAGATAGAAATACTGTACGCAATCAGATAGGGCCAGGCCCTCAAATAGACAATACAGAGCATAAGGTGACTTGACCACTTGAAAGAGACAGACTTATGGGCCACACCTTAAGACCAAGACAAAAGTGGAAACATATAGCTACTTACTTCCCTAGGGATGGGCATCAGGGGTTGATACTCTAAATAGTTATTAATCACCTTGAAAGAGCCCAAATGTGTCACTAGCCCAACTCCAAAAGGAAGAGACCATTTCCCATATTCATGCCCACTTGCTACATGACTTGCTTGCCCATTTGATAATGCATTCAATAAATTTTGCCTGAGCAGTGCTGCCTGTAGTCTCATTGGTTGACCATACTTTTGCCCTACCTCATGCCCACCTAAGTGAGTTCCCAGCCATGTCTTCTATTAGACCTGCCTCACCACATGGTTTGCCTCTTTAGAAGTCCTTGGAAGAGACACCTTCCCGGGGACAACCTGCTTGAGCCTCTATCTTCTCCCTCTCTCAGACAGGAGCTTTCTTTTCCTCACTAAATATATTCTTCTGATAACCTCTGTTTTTCTCCTAAAATTCATTCTTTGGTTTTAGAGGACACGAACTCATCCCAGATTAGGAGACAGTTATTCTCCCTGTTTCATTTGGGGGTTCCCTGTATCAGTGTCTGTCCTATGACTCCAGCAGTGATGAACTGCTCCCACAGATCACAATATTCACTACAGTAGCAATGAAGCCAGCCTTGTGCTAGTAACTGAAGTCCTGTTGCTGCCAGACCTCTCATATTCTTCAGAATCAGAGCTGGGAGGTGGCTCAGGGGAATAAGTGCTTCCATGGCAAGCACAAGGGTCTCAGTTCAATCTCAGGTTCTGCAAACAAATTATATTCTTCCGAATTTTGATGGGTTAATCGACAAGGAGAACACTGTGCTGCACTTGGGCACTGGGTCCCCGCCTTCCTTGTTTTTTTTTTTTTTTTTTTTTTTTTTTTTGCAGAACCAGGGATTGAAGACAGGCCCTTGCTTTTGCCAGGGAAGTGCTTACTCTACTGAGCCATCTCCCCAGCCATTATTTTCATTTTTATTTTTACTTTTTGGTGACAATGGGGATTGAACTCAGGCCCTTCCCCTTCCAGGCAAGTGCTTATTCTACGGAACTATTTTCCTGGACCCCAGTGATGTGTTTTTGATAAGTGACATGGGCCATGTGTGCTCCATACATAATAACTATAAAACATGATGTGTCTTAAGTCATTACATTTGTCTTTTGAAGATGGTCAAGAAGTTGCCTATATATGACCAAAGCAGACTGAGTAAACCGATAATTTCAATACGTAAAATTTATTTGAAAAAATTTGGAAGTGCTGCACATGCAGTGTTTTCTTCCATACCATGGGTGAGTATATATAAAAATCAAACTCAGTTTGTCCATGTTTGTCAATTCTGGAAACTTTGTGACACCTGGGCCATGTCCATGGCATCATGAGTGCTGCATTTTGCACGTCCATCTGACTCACACCATTTTCCCCCTGCTGATGTGCACATATGCATACATGCCACCTAATGACTATGACTTGACCTAGAGGTTCTCAAGTCACCTCAGGGCCTGTGCACTTACTGCCCTGTGCCAGGCTCCTTGCTCAGCTGTGCAGCCCAGTGATTCTGCCTTCTATGGGTCAACTCTAACAGATGAGTTCATCTTGGAAAAATGATTGCCTATATCTCCAGTGCATGACCCAACAATGGAACTCTTATGGATTGATCCCAATGAGCACATCGTCTGCACCCAGGTGTTCCCAGCTGCTCTCATATCACTTCCAGTGTCTGGAATTAAACAAGAACTTGTGGTAGATGAATGGATAGCTCCACTATGCTCAGCTAGAGAAAGTATCAGATCATGATAATCTCTGGGCATCCACTCATGCAAACCCAAGCTCTAGGCTATGGACTCTTCCATTCTAACAACAGCCACAAATATAAATAGGGAGGTAACAGGCTTCCTCAGGGAAGAAAAAACAGGCCAAATGGTTGGAAGTGTAGCTCAGTAGCAGATCACTGGTCTAAAGTGGGGGAGACATAGTGTCTATTCAATACAGTATAAAGGAATGGAAGATCTGAAGTGTATGCTCTTTTGGTGTCTGAGGTCCTGCAGCCTACCACCATGCATTCCTTTCCAACCAATGCAAATTGCTGAGGGCAATGTGGAAAGCCAAGCTGGGTGTAGTGGTTCAGCCCTGTAATCCCAGCTCCCTTGAGGGCTGAGATAGAAGGATTGTAGGTTTGAGCCTAATCAGGAGAGCTTAGATATTTAGTGAAACCCTGACTCAAAAAGGAAACTTGAAAATGAAGTAGCAAGACGTGGAAGAGGAGAGAATAGAATGGAGACAAAATTAAGATGTGCTGTGTATATGCCCCAGCTCCCCATAATGAATGTGACCATTAAGAAATGAAAACATTTTGTATATTTTCTGAAAAAAAATAAAATAAGTATTTTTATAGACATATATATATATATATATTAAAAAAAAGGGCCGGGAATTGAACTCAGGCCCCTGTGCCTGCTTGAAGTTGCTTTGATCTATTGAGCTATTTGGCCAGTCCTCACTTTGTATATTTTCTGAAAAATAAATAAATAAATAAATAAATATTTTTATAGACATATAAAAAAAGAAATGAAAACATGCAAAAATAAAATTAAGGAATTAACAGGTATTGTAGCATGAAGAATATTAATTAAATTACTTATACTAAAAAAATAATGCCCTGCCCAAGTAGAATGCAATTATTATTCATGACAAACATACGAAAAAACGTTTTAAAATACAATAAATTTTTAAAAAGCAAGTCACTGATCCATCATGAAAGAGTTTATGTTGACAATGGCTTTACTTTCCAGCTTTGTATCTATTTACTATTAAAAAAAAAGAGAGAAATTTATTTAGCTCATAGTTTGAGGAGTTTTCAACCCATAATCAGCAGGTTGTAAGGCAGAGTGGTGTGTGGCAGAGGGCAACTGCTCGTCTCAATTCACCTTTGAGATAGGATTTCACTATGTAATGAGGTCCAGCCACAAACTTGGGGTGAGCCTGCAGCCTCAAAATTGTTCTGCCTGGGACTGAGGTGATGGCTTAGCAGAATGAGCACTTCACTGGGAAGCTCAAGGGCCTGAATTCAATCCCTGGTTCCACCAAAATATAAATAAATAAATAAATAAATAAATAAATAAATAAATAAATAAAATTGTTCTGCCTATGGAATTGTTCTTCCATTCCAAAACGTTTACCTTTATTACCATTTTGGAATCACATATAGAGGACCACAGGGAGGTAGCTTACTGGCATAAGTGCCTACCTGGCAGAGCAAGGCCCTGAGTTTGATCACCATTACCAGTAAAAAAAAGTAAAATAAAATAATAACATAAAATACAAGACTAACATGCCCATACTCCTTGCTTCACTTATCACGAGTAGATAATACCCAACACTCACAATTTGAAAGATAAAGCATTTATTTTCTCTCCCATTTCTGTACATAGGCTTGCATAGCTTAGTCACAGGGGAGAGGAAAAACAGATCATGACCTGGGTGTGGGAAGCAGACAGAGATTACAGACATGAGATATTTTTATAACTTTTCATGGAACCGGGGATTGAACTCAGCAGGTCCTTGCACTTGTCAGGCAAGCACATATTCTACTGAGCCATTGCCCTGTGTAGAGAGCTGCGTGCAACTGCGCCTTAAAGATGGCATCAGTTTCTGCTTTCCACCCCTTCGGGGGTGAGAGCTCTCTGTGGATAACAACTCCATATTAGGCAACGAGACAGGACAGTGGCTTGCTTCCGTGTACCTGGACCTATAGACAATGCTCACGTGGCGCTTCGGGATTGGATGCCCGAAGGTATTTAGCTATGAGCGGGCTTCCCTTCTGGGCCACTACCTAAGGAAGAACATTGTTAAAGGGTGAATAAACTGCAGAGAGAACAACCAGTGGTCGTGTCTTCCTTGCTGGCGAGGGTGCGTGCGACAGCCCTGGCCTCAAAATGAATTTTAATCATTGCTCACCCATTTTCCACCCTCCCTTCAATTCTTTCCTTCCCCAGTTACAGAACTTTCTTTATTTTTGCTTCCATTCCTTATTTTTATCTTTCTTTCTTTCTTTCTTTCTTTCTTTCTTTCTTTCTTTCTTTCTTTCTGTCTGTCTGTCTGTCTGTCTGTCTGTCTGTCTGACTGTCTTTCTTTCTTCCTTCCTTTCTTTTTCTTTCTGTCTTTTTTTTTTTTTTTTTTTTTTTTTTTTTTTTTTTTTTTTTTTTTTTTTTTTTTTTTTTTTTTTTTTTTTTTTTTTTTTTTTTTTTTTTTTTTTTTTGTATTTTAGGGATGGGTTTTGTTACTAGATCAGACTCAAAGTTATATAGCTGTTTTTGTTTTATTTCTTGGTGGAACCAAGAACTGCACTCAGGCCCTTGTGTTTGCAAGGGAAGCACTTATCATACTGAAACATCTCAGCCCATTGAAGATAGATTTTTTCCAGGCCACAGCTCCAGTGACCCACCTCCTCTGTCCAGGCTTTTAGCATCATTTCCACATGATCTAGTCACTGTTCTCAAGCCCTGGCTGAGAATGTAAAAGATTTTGGTGAGACATCTAGATTAGGAATACAGCACCTGGGGTAACTGGCTCTGTCCAGGGGGTAGGTACAGCAGGACCTGAAGGCTGCTTAGGAAAAGTGCTTCCAAAGCAACTGCAAGGTCTACATCAGGTGCAGTGGCTCAGGACAAACAAGATGGCAACCAGCTGGGAGTCTGTAATGTCACAGAGTTCTACATTTAGTGTCTCCAGGATACTGGCTACTTTGTATAGCAGGACCTTCAGAACTGAGGATTCAGTGCTTTTATTGAAATCACCCATCTGACACTTGACCTGACAGTGCTTTCACATTGTGTTAAATTCCTTCAGAAGCCTTTACCTGAGGAGAGGACCTCTAAGAGTGTTTGGCTCCGCACAGAAAGAAAGTGTGTTTCATATGAATGGGGATGATAAGCGTGTATATTACAAGTGACCTCAAGGTAGTAGAGCCAGCTTAGTCCTAACATTTCTCTGGGCATTTGATAATAACTGGGATGCTGTGTGTTGGATAGTGGTCCTTTCCATGTCCATCAATTGTGTGAATGGCTCAATGTACATTCTCTACTATCCCAAGAAGCAAGACATGGATCTGAAAAGATGAAGGTTGTGGGTAACTTGCAGGAAGACTTAACCTAGGGCTGTTTGGCAAATGGATTGAGGCTTTCCCTGTGTCCTCAGAAAAGCCTGTGTTTCTTTTCCCAGCCCTGCACTCCTGTTCTTCTGTATGTTGGTCCTTCCCATCTCCATCAATTGTGTGAAAGGCTCACTCCACTTTCTGTGGATTACAAATGACTTCAAGATGTTCCTTAAGTTTTTATTTTATTTTACGGTCCAGACTCCTGCCCTTCTCATTTCTCTTTAAGCTGTGTTAAGGCTTTGCTTTCCCCTCACCAAAACCTTATGCACACATTTGTAGGGGATTAGGGCAGTGCCTAGATCATGGGTGTGAGGCCTGGACCAGCCAAATGATGGCATTTGCTGGAATGTAAGTAAAGGAATTGATGCAGAGGAAAGCAACACCCTGGGCAAGGGTGGAACAAAGCAAACCTTGTAGCCTTGACCAGGTAATGAAGCGAAGCACTGTTGGGTCCGCGCTGACCCAGATTTCCGCAGGCAGGGAGACGCCAAGAGACAAGGGTGAGAGCTCAAAAGTTTATTGAACCACACGTGGGACCCTGCACTTAAGGTGGTTGTGGAGTGCTGAGCTGTCATTACAGGCAGGTTTATAAAGGCAAAAACCACAAAATTAGGGGGGAGGCAAGTGCACTACAGAAGTTAATTGCATTGGTTAATAGGGGTTGACCTATACATTGATTCGCTCGGCGCAGGGGGATTTTTCTGACAAAATAACATATTTCTGGCCTAGTGCGGTACTTTGAGTGGTTTCGGGAGGACCAGCGCTGACGCCCAAGCCTGGGACTGAACTGTCTCACTTCTTATTCGTGCCGAGTCTACGCGAGCCCATGTCTGGGGACGAGATGATTTTTGATCCTACTATGAGCAAGAAGAAAAAGAAGAAGAAGAAGCCCTTTATGTTAGATGAGGAAGGAGATGCCCAGACAGAAGAAACCCAGCCCTCAGAAACAAAAGAAATAAAACCAGAACCAACTGAAGACAAAGATGTGGAAGCCGATGAAGAGGACAGTAGGAAGAAAGATGCTTCTGATGATCTAGATGGCTTGAATTTCTTTAATCAAAAGAAAAAGAAGAAAAAAACAAAAAAGACATTTGATATTGATGAAACGGAAGAGGGTATAAAGGATCTTAAGATTGAAAGTGACATCCAAGAGCCAGCTGAACCAGAGGATGACCTTGATATTATGCTTGGCAATAAAAAGAAGAAAAAGAAGAATATCAAGTTCCCAGATGAGGATGAAATACTAGAAAAAGATGAAGCTTTAGAAGATGAAGACAGCAAAAAAGATGATGGCATTTCATTCAGTAACCAGACAGGCCCTGCTTGGGCAGGCTCAGAGAGAGACTACACATATGAAGAGCTACTGAATCGAGTATTCAACATCATGAGGGAAAAGAATCCTGATATGGTTGCAGGAGAGAAAAGAAAATTTGTCATGAAACCTCCACAGGTTGTCCGAGTAGGAACCAAGAAAACTTCTTTTGTCAACTTTACAGATATTTGTAAACTATTACATCGTCAGCCCAAACATCTCCTTGCATTTTTATTGGCAGAATTGGGTACAAGTGGTTCCATAGATGGCAATAACCAACTTGTAATCAAAGGAAGATTCCAACAGAAACAGATAGAAAATGTCTTAAGAAGATATATCAAGGAATATGTCACTTGTCACACATGCCGATCACCAGATACAATTCTGCAGAAGGACACCCGGCTCTATTTCTTACAATGTGAAACTTGTCATTCTCGATGCTCGGTTGCCAGTATCAAAACTGGCTTCCAGGCTGTCACGGGCAAGCGAGCACAGCTCCGTGCCAAAGCTAACTAATTTGTTAATCACCACTGATTTTTGCAAAGCATATTCTGAGGAATTGGCTGGACAGGTGGATTTATCCTTGTATTAAAATCAAGATAAAAAGGCTGCCAAGTTCTTTGGCGAGTGGTTGGTTGGTCTGAAATCCTTGCCGATGCTCAAACAGTTGACATACTTATTGCCTACTTTAACAGCTGTCAGAGAAACATGATATGGGGTAAGGAGGTGCTTTTTTAAAATCGTTCATAGACTTCTGTAAAATGCAAGATAAATTAAAGTTATTATAACAGTGAAAAAAAAAATAACATATTTCTGTAATGCTTGGGTAACCTTGGGGGAGCATCTTGTGGTCTTTAGGGGGTAAGAGGGAAACTTGAACAAGCAGGTTACAGAAGCCAATAACAATTGCTCCTTTCTCAGGATTGATTGAGGGCCACCTGGGGGTTGCTGAAGCTTTAGAACAACCTTGTGGTTGCCTAGTTGCATGTAACTTTCCCAGAACATTTAGCAACAGGTGAAACAAAGGGCTAAGATGGAGCCAGTCTAGCGTGGGGCTGGGTATTGTCTTGGGACTTTTTTTTTTTTACCTTTACACCACGAAGGCAATTTACTGCTTTCTCATACTCTACAATGGACTGCTTGCTCTCCTCAAGTCCTGGAGACAGCCACATATAGAATAAATCTTGTATAAATTATGACCTTAAAAAAATCAAAGAAAAAACCACGTTTCATCCTTTAAATTATTGGTGTTGAAAGTTTTGTCCTAGGTAGGAGAAAGTGACTCTGGGAAACAAGAAAGAACCTTTCCTTAAGAAAAACATAGAGGGTGGGTCATATAGCTCAGTGGACTAAAGTGCATGCATAGGCAGGCACAGGGAGAAGTTTTCCATCCCTGCAGTGCTCTGACAGCCCCCGCCCAGGGCATGCTGAGACAGCAACTGAGATTTAGCATGGCGGCCATGCCTTTAATCCCAGTGCTTGGGAGGCTGAAGACTGGAGAATTACTATGAGTCCAGTCTGTATAGTGAGAACCTGTAGACCCTGTGCTTAATGCACAAAATGTTCACTTATTGATTTAGGTATTTATTTTTGTGTTTCAGAGCAAGAGCCTCCAGGGTTTCATTACATAGATCTGACTCGTGGTGATCCTCCTGTTTTCAGCTTCCCAAGTGCTGGGATTACAAGCTCCTGTGGCCATGTCCAGTCTCAGTTGCCCTCTTAGTGTACCCCAAGGGTGGGGTCAGCATGCCGGGCCTGGAGTTGAACCCCTGGCCCTTGCGTCTGTCCAAGCAAGAACTTTCACCTGCTGAGTTATCTGGCGGGCACCCCAGGAACCGAACCCTGGCCCACTGCATCTACCTAAGCAGATACTTTAAACCACTGAGCCATTTGGCTGGCCCGCTAATGTGTGGAATTTTCAACTTGACTAACTCTATATACTGATATATTCGATCTAAGCAACTATAATTGTCAAGACTGTGGGTCCCCTTCCCCCACTTCCGACATTCCCAGATGCCCCAACCACAGCTGTGCTGCAAAGATTTAACCTTCACTGTCTGCGTCTGCATGCTTACGCATACAGCTTTCTTTCAGCTTGCTTCAAGGACTCTGTACTTCGTGCCTAGAACACCTTGGTCCAGCCCGGGACACTTTATGACTCACTCACATTCCCCCACTCCCACATGCTCATTGAATGCCTGCCTCCCCAGCCATGGCTGCAGTTTAGGTCCACTGAGCAGACCAGCACATGACAGTTGCCGTCAATAAACCTCTCCTTTCATGCCAGCTAACAGGAGTGTGGTCTTGTGTGGGTTAGAGGGTGCCTTTTCCTGACAGTGGTCCTGTCAACAATGACAGCAAAGTGTAGTACAAAAACCATGCTTGGATACCACTTATCTTGTTCTTCTAATTGTGTACTGTTTCTAATGTCTTATCAATTCTTATCATTATGCTTTCATGAAAAAAATTAAATAAGAAAAAATGAAGTTTTCTTGAAAGCAAGTGGTAATATTCAATTATTTGTCCAATCTTTCATAACTACGTCTGTTAATCTGAGCAACAGATTTGAAGATAAAAATAGATAATATAATAACAATTGCTAATTATCTATTCCTCTTTGAAGATCTGTACCATTTGCATTGTTGTATGTGACCCTATTTCTATCTTGGTTTCTGCTATTTGTTTTTGCTTTTATTTTTACTCTTCAAATTAAAATAAAATTTAAAAGACAAGAAACAACAGCCAGATGCAGTGACATGTACCTGCAACCTGAGCACTTGGAAGCTGGAAGACCAAAGCAGGAATGCTTGTTGCAAACTCCACAACAGTCTAGGCTAAAAAGTGAGCTCACAGTGAACCTGAATAGCACATTGAGACACTGTCTCAAAAAGAGAAAGGAAACATAAATAAAAAGCACAAGAAATTATAATAACAAAATCTCATAAAAGTACAATGTATGTACATTATTATTATATTTATTTATTTATTTATTTATTTATTTATTTATTTATTTATTTATTTATTTATTTATTTGGTGGAACCAAGCATTGAACTCGGGCCCTTGCGCATCTCAGCTAAGCATGTATTCTACTGAGCCCTCTCCCTGGCCCTGCACTTATTATTTTAAATATTTTTTTTCTTTTTGTTCAGGGTCTCATTACGGCAGCTCACACTCTTAGTGATCCTCCTGATTTCTGCCTCCTTATGCTGGGATTAGGCGCGTGAGCCACTACACCTGGAGTCCATCGCTGGCTCAGCACACCTGAAGGTGGGGCCGGCGCAACATGCAGAACCAAGGACTGGCTGCTGCACTTACCTAAGCAAGCCCTTAGTCCACTGAGCTGTACCGCTGGCCCTTGTGATCCTCTTCTATCTCAGCATCACAGCTGCTGCGCACCTCAGTCCCATTCTCCATGATCCCAATTGTCATTCCCCGGGCTCTCTGCAACCTCCATCTTTGGTTCCTTGGGCACCTTGGGTGAATCTTCTAGGCTAGGAACATATCCTGCCCATATAGCACTTCAATACCTGTAGGAATCTTCTTCCCCAGCTGGAGGTTTTTAGTTTCAAGTTGTAGGATCCTTGAATTCCTTTCTAGCAAATACCATAAAGTGACACAGGGGCAAGCCTGTAGGATCACATTCAAGGCCTCACTGTGCTCCCTTATAAAGGCATCCAAGTATAAAGTCATGGAAGATCATACTAGGTAGGTCTCGAAGAGCACTGCTGGATTTGGTCTCAGTCTTCTGCAGGCTCTCCTTGGCCAGCTCCCAGAGGTTGTGCAATCATCCTGGTGGATCTGCAAGAACAAGTAACCTGAAGAACACTCAGAAAGAAGCATTTATTGAGGCCATACTCAAGAGATGATTTATGATATAGAAGAATAAATCTGGATAAAATTCTGGTTTGTGTAAGGTGGAGAATTTCTGATTTCTCCATTGCATCTATTATCCTCAGTGGCCTCAAGACCACAACTTTTCCACAGGTATGGCCAGGATACTGCAGTCCCTTCCACTTCTAAACACTTTTCCCTTGTATTTTTTTTTTAATTTTTGTTTTACTGAAGTACAAATATCGATGAGACAGTTTTAAGATACCTTGACAATATAGATTTAATAAATCAATAAATTGTAAACTTTTTTCATACTCTTTTGGTACCATAGAAGGTAATATACTTACAGACATTATCATACCATATGTCTCTTATCAGTAAATAAAGAGAATGTAGCTGTTTGAGTATCTTATTTTTTATACCTGAATTGCAACAAAGATTCAATAATTAATACTTTCTGTCTTGTTATTTTCCTACTGGTTGTCCATGGTACTAGAAGCTGACATAATATCCTGCCCAACCACCATTAATGCAAATTTTGTCTCTCATAGAACTATGTACAAGCACAGCATTATCTCTCCCAACTGTACTGTCCATACACACACATCATGATTCTTCATTTTTATACCTCTTCCTTTGCCTATACCTGTCAAAGATGGGCACTCCATTGTCATGCAACTAACTTAGGTGCTTGAACTCCACACCAAAGTCCAACACAGTCCAGCATTCCACAACAATAGTGAGTTATCCGAAGTTGTCGACCATAGCCATTTACAGCTTAACATTATGGCCCTGCAATGTATTGTTCATTTTTATGCTTTTCTGCTGGATGGTTAAGACCTAGAAAGAGCAAGGCTTATATACCAACACATGTATTTTACAACTGTGATGAGGTCAGTGAAGTCCCCGCAGGGTTTTTCATGTAATCCTGTACCTTATGCTGTAGATGAGTCACGGCCAATGCTTGACCAGTTTGCTCTCTGTGAGAGCCTGAGAGAAAGTTTTCTCTCCATGTGACTCTCCCCAGGCACACTATAGAACTTTGATCTCTTTCCTCTGTGTCTCCATATTGTCCTTGTTCAGAAAATTTGGAGCTCAACTGAGTTTCATGATGTTGCATTATAGGCTCTCCTATGTCCCGAGTCTTCACTGACCTTGAAAGGCTAGGGCCAAAATGTTGGCTGGCCTTGTGGCTCTTCTATTTCTCCAACTCTGACTTGTGATCTTAGGTTGTTAACCATCCAGAAGAAAAGCTAATTAGTAATCTGCAGCATATGCCATTCACTTTGCCTTATCTGACTCAATTGATTTTAGTTGTTGTACGTTTCCTTTTGTATTTATGCTTTTCACTTGTTATACTAGGGACACTATATGATATTTACACATGTGTGTCTGGTTTATTTCACTTATGAGTATATGTTCAAGTGGCATCCAATTCAGTATAAATGCTACAAACTTATCATTCTTAATAGCTCAGTAATACTACATTATATAGAAATACCACATCGTTTTCAACCATTCCTCATGTGATGGACATCTTGCTTGTTTCCAAGATTTTGCTATCACACATTGTGCTGCTATAAACATAATTACACATATATCTCTATGATACAAAATTTTCAGTTCCTGGGGGAAAATTCCCAGTAGGGGGATAGCCAGCTTGAATGGGATTTCTAGTCCTACTCTTTTGAGGAGTCTCCACACTGACCTCCACAATGGTTGTACCAGTCTACATTCCCACCAGCAGTGGAGAAGTGTTCTCTTTTCCCCACAACCTCTCCAACATTTGTTGTTGGTTGATTTCCTTATGATAGCCATTCTTTCTGGAGTGAGGTGGTATCTCAGTGCTGTTTTCATTTGCATTTCACAGATGACTAGCGATGTGGAGCATTTTTTCATATATTAATTTCCTTCTTTAATTTTGTCCTCTGAGAAGTGTGTATTCATCTCAGATGCGCATTTCTGAATTGGGTCTTTCAATCTGAGGGCCCTGTTATATCTTAGTTCTTTACATATTCTAGACAGTAGACCTCTGTCCGATTGTTTATTAGGATTTTTCAAAATTTGTGGGTTGTCTTTTCACTCTGTTGGCAATTTCTTTTGACACACAGAAGCTCCTGAAGAACAGTTGATCCCAGTTCTGATTCTTCCAAGTACTTCCCATGTGAAAATATGTTTGTTCATGAACTGTTTACCTGCCCCTATGTCTCTAAGAGTTCCTCCTACTTTCTCTTCCAAGAGATTGAGTGTTTCTGTTTTAATGTTTAGATCTTTAATCCATTTTGACTTTAACTTAGTGCATGGTGATCGAGCTGGGTCAAGTTTTATTTAGTTATTTATTTTGTTTTTAAATTTATTTTTTATTTTATTGAAATACAAATATCAATCAGACAGTTTGAAGACACCTTAGCAAGACAGATTCGATAAATTAATACATTGCAAACTGTTTTCATAATGTTTTGGTATCGTACAAGGTGCGTACAAGATACTATATTTACAGATATTATTTTAGCATATGTCTCTAATCAGTAAATTAAGAGTGTAGCTGCTTACTTATATTGCATTTTATACATAAATTATATCAAAAATTCAATAATTATTTTCCTAGTTGATGACCGTAGTACTAGAAGCCGACATATCCTGTCCTACCACTATTAGTGCTAATCTTGCCTCTCATAGGATTATGTAGAAACACAGCGTTATCTATCCCAAGTGTACTGTGTATACACACACATCGTGATTTTTCTTTCTACACCCCTTCCTTTGTCTACACCTGTCAAAGGTGGGCACTCCATTGACATTCAAATAACTTAGGTGCTTGAACTCAATACCACAGTCCAACACAGTCCAGCATTCTACAACATTAGTGAGTTATTCAAAGAAGTTGTCGACCACAGCCATTTACAGCTCAGCTTAATATTACGGACACACACTGTATACTTCATTTTTAATCTTTTCTGCTGGATGGTTAAGACCTAGATAGATCAAGATTTATATACCAACACTTTCTACATGGCGAAAACTAAAACTTGACCCAGCTTTATCACCATGCACTAACTTAAAGTCAAAATGGATTTAAGATATAAACATTAAAACAGAAACACTCAATCTCCAGGAAGAGAAATTAGAAGGAACTCTTGAAGAAATAGGGGTAGGTAAACAGTTCATGAACAAACATATATTCGCATGGGAAGCACCTGAAAGAATCAACAACTGGGATCAACTCTTCTTAAAGAGCTTCTGCATGTCAAAAGAAATTGTCAACAGAGTGAAAAGACGAACCACAAATTTTGAAAAAATCCAAACTAATAAGCAATCAGACAGAGGACTACTGTCTAGATTATGTAAAGAACTAAGATATAACAGGGCCCTCAAATTTAAAGACCCAATTCAGAAATGGGCATCTGAGATGAATACACACTTCTCAGACGACAAAATTAAAGAAGCCAATAAATATATGAAAAAATGCTCCACATCGCTAGCCACTTGTGAAATGCAAATGAAAACAACACTGAGATACCATATCATTCCAGAAAGAATAGCTATCATAAGGAAATCAATCAACAAAAAATGTTGGATAGGTTGTGGGGAAAAGAGAACCCTTCTCCACTGCTGGTGGGAATATAGACTGGTACAACCATTGTGGAGGTCAGTGTGGAGACTCCTCAAAACAGTAGAACTAGAAATCCCATTCAAGCCAGCTATCCCCCTACTGGGAATGTTCCCAAAGGATCAGGAAACATTGTATCATAGAGATATATGTGTACCTATGTTTATGGCAGCACAGTGTGTGATAGCAAAATCTTGGAAACAACCAAGATGTCCATCACATGAGGAATGGTTGAAAAAGATGTGGTATTTCTATATAATGGAGTATTACCCAGATATTAAGAATGATAAGTTTGAAGCATTTATACTGAAGTGGATGCCACTTGAACATATACTCATAAGTGAAATAAACCAGACACACATGTGTAAATATCATATAGTCTACGTAGTATAACAAGCAAAAAGCAGAAATACAAAAGGAAATGTACAAAAACTAAAATCAATTGAGTCAGATAAGGCAAAGTGAATGGCATATGCTGCAGGATACTAATCAGCTTTTCTTCTGGATGGTTAACAACCTAAGTTCACAAGTCAGAGTTGAAGAAACAGAAGAGCCACAAGGCCAGCCAACATTTTGGCCCTAGCCTTTCAAGGTCAGCGAAGAGTCAGGACATGGTTCAAGTTTTAGTTTGCAGCATGTAGAAAGTCATGTTTTCCAGCACCATTTGTTGAAGAGGCTATCTTTCTTCCAGTGAGCTTGTGTAGCCTCTTTGTCAAAGATAAGATGGCTCAGTGTTTTCGTAGATGCCTCTGCATCTTCTAATCTATTCCACTGATCCTCTGTTCTGTTTTGTTGCCAATACCATGGTGATTTTATCACACTGGCTTTGTAGTATAATTTCAAGTCAGGAATTGTGATTCTTCCTGCCTTGTCTTTATTGACCAAGATGTCCTTTGCTATTCTAGGTCGTTTGTCCTTCCAAGAATCTTTAAGCTCACAGAATAGAAGACACAGATGAAATGGACAAATTCCTCAAAAGGTAAAAATTACCAAAACTGAATCAAGAAGATATAAGAACTCTCAATAAGCTGATAACAGCCAACAAAATACGAAAGGTAATAAAAAGCCTACCGACAAAGAAAAGTCCTGGGCCTGATGGATTCACTGCTGAATTCTGCAAGAAATTTATAGAAGATATAATCCCCACACTCCACAAACTCTTCAATGAAGTAGAAAAGGAAACAGTCCTCCCAAAATCATTTCTGGAGGCAAGTATAATACTGATTCCAAAACCAGGGAAAGACACAAACAAAAAGAACTACAGGTCAATCTCCCTCATGAACATAGATGCAAAAATACTCAACAAAATCCTGGCAAATAGAATACAGCAAATCATCAAGAAGATCATACACCATGACCAGGTAGGATTCATCCCAGAGATGCAAGGATGGTTCAATATTCGAAAATCTATAAATGTAATACACTATTAATAGACTGAAATCTAAAAACAACAAGATTGTCTCAATTGATGCAGAGAAAGCCTTTGACAAAGTCCAACACTCATTCATGTTCAAGGTCCTACAGAAAATTGGAATAGATAGACTGTATCTTAACTTGATAAGAGCCATCTATGACAATCCAAAAGCTCCCATAATGCTAAATGGGGAAATACTGAAATCTTTTACTCTTAGATCAGGTACAAGACAAGGATGTCCTCTATCACCCCTCCTATTCAATATAGTCTTAGAATCTTTAACAACAGCCACTAGAAAAGAGGGAGAAATAAAGGGCATAAGATTAAAGAAGAAATTAAATAATCACTATTTGCAGACAACATGATACTTTACTTGGAAGACCCCAAAAATTCCACCAAGAAACTGAGAGAACTGATAGGGAAATTCAGTAGCATAGCAGGATACAAAATCAATACTCAAAAGTCAATAGCATTCCTCTACACAGATAACAACCACACTGACATTGAAAGGATAGAAACAATATCTTTTACAATAGCACCTCGGAAAATGAAATACCTTGGGATTCACTTAACCAACGAAGTCAAAGATCTTTTTAAGGAAAATTACAACATGCTAAGAAACAAGATTACAGAGGATTTCAGAAAATGGAAATATATTTCGTGCTCCTGGATGGAAAGAACCAACATCGAGAAGATGACCATACTCCCAAAATTGCTGTACAGATTCAATGCAGTCCCTATCAAAATGCCACCAACATACCTCCCAGACATAGAGAAATCATTCCTAACATTTATCTGGAAACACTTTTTCCTTTTACTGAAACCCTATTGAGAGTGGATATGAAAGCTCAGCTGTTCCCACCATAGCAAATGGTTTTCAAATGTAATTGAATAATAAAAATGAAAATATCATATGGCAAGAACTACCTTTACCTTTTCCATTCAAATCATAAATCGAGCTGGGAAATGCTGTGGAGACGTTATGAATTTGGTGCCAGTGTTACTTGATAAATTAGAAGACACAATGATGAGACCTACGTGACATGATAGGGTGATGACACCCATCTCTAACGGGAATACTCCTCATCAGTACTCTTGTGTTTCCCAGAAAAACTCTGCCTTGCAGAACTGACCTCTGAAATGAATTTCAGGCTATCTTTGGTTTTTTTGTTTGTTTGTTTTGTTTTTGTGGAGCTGGGCCCTTGCAGTAGCCAGGGAAGTACTTATTACATTGAGTTGTCTCCCCGGCCCTAACAATGTTAGATTATGAAAAAAAGCACAGAAAGTGGAAGAAAAACTGAGAAACATGGTTCTTATCCTTTATTCATGACATTGTAGATCATTAGCAGAGAATACTGTAAGTGCTAACCCAGCTGTGTCGATTCAGGAGCACATTGTCTGCAAATAGAATCATTCTGTGGATTCAGCTCAGTGGAAAGCTCAAAGATGACTCCAAGTAAAGTGAATGAACAGAAAAGGGAAAATTAAGGAAACTTGGAGATAACACATGGAACAAGAAAGGTAAAAGAACAGAGGGATGGAAGTTCATGTAAAATTTCTATTTTCTGCTGTGATTTCCACAGGCTAAACCTCAGTGATCATAAAGCTCAGGAGCGCCCTTAATC
This sequence comes from Ctenomys sociabilis, assembly GCA_004027165.1. Lineage (NCBI taxonomy): Eukaryota > Metazoa > Chordata > Mammalia > Rodentia > Ctenomyidae > Ctenomys > Ctenomys sociabilis. The sequence continues at coordinate 3,548 of PVKA01033882.1, read as the reverse complement.
TGGTGAGATAGCTCAGCAGTCTCAAGTGCCTGCTTAAGAAAACTTAGGCAAAAGAAAGGACCCTGCATCCATCCCCACAACACATGCTGCATCAGCTGCCAACCCCCAGGGCAGGCTGAGCTGGCCACAAAAAAAAAAATCCATCTCAGGGCCTTTTATTCTGTTACTGCAGATTCACAAGCATTGACCTGGAAACCAGGTAAAATAAATGATCAAGGAGGAAACCAGATGATTCTCATGCAACTCTTTATTTCCCATTGTTCTCTTACATTCATCTACACATTCATCTCCAGACTGAATTTACACATAAGAACTCAAATTCCTAATTCAGTTCCTGCTCAGACCAAAATCCAAAAGGTCAGTTCTGCACTTGATCCTTGTGCCCAGAAGGAAGCATAAGGTGTGAAAATCCACTAGACAGGTACACACAAACTGCATGGAGCACTGTGCAGGCAATAGGCTCCAAAGTTGGAATAGAAAGCCCAATGAGTAACACAAAACCAGACTGTTCTGGGATGGTTTGTGGGCTCCTTGATCCTCCTCAGCTCTTCCTGAACCTGGTCCAGGCTCAGCTGGTAGACAGCATAGGTGGAAATATGACCTTGTAGAGGAGCAGAGTACATCTCCAGTCTTAAGTTTCTCAGCTTGGCCGTGTGGCACAGCAGGCTCTGCAGGGTGACTACAGACAGGGAGTTCCACATGTAGCTGAAGCTGGTGAGCTGGGAGCAGTGGCTCAAGGCTGGAAGAAAGGTCCAGAGCTGGGCCTCTGGGAACCCACAGGCCTGCAAGTGTAGGGTGGTCAGGGTGTCTGCAAGGCTATCCAGGGGAAATTGGACTGGATTGAGAGTAAAAGGAATTGGGCTGATACCATACAGAGCCAGGTGTTTCAGGTGTCGGATGCTCGGACACTGTGCCAGATGCTTCCAGTCAGACTCTGACAGTGAGCAGAAAATTATTGCAAGTTTCTCCAAAGAGGGTGCCAGGGATCTATGTTGAGAAAGCCAGTAGTTAGATCTGGAATTTGTGGTTGAATTAATTGTAATGGGTGTTGGGGAACAAGGTGGACCAGATGTCATTTGAATCCCCCAAATTTAGGCTGATATTGTGTACCATCACTTGGTGGGGTGGCTGTGTTCCCAGTAGCTACAGTCCACTTTGCTTTCTCCTATAAATGAAGCAGCTCCTTCCTGATGAATCCAGTAGATAACTGGTAAGATACACCCTCATTCATTGGAGTTGATACAATGGTTGTCAGCAGAGGCTGTTACCATGTTCCAATCCTGAACTCCTGTTCTTTGCCACCGGGTTCAATTTCCTTAATTTCCCCTCTGGTCAGTATTGCGCCATGGGGGAGAGGATTCTTATCCTGATGGGAGGAGGATCAGAGAGACATAGGGCAATTCTCAGCCTAAGGACATTAACTTCAGAAGGAGGGACACAGCTAGTGGGAAAAACAGCAGAGTAAGGAGGACTAGGGACCTCATACCCCCCACAGTCACTGGGAGTATGCACTGGGGTGAATGCAAGAAAGGAAGTGGAAAGCGAAGGGGCATTGTATGTCATAGAAAGAGGAGGAGAGAGCAAGTGATGTATGTGCTGAGGAAGGCAGAGGAGACAAGGAGGACACTAGCCAGCTTTTCTAGTATGGAAACCTTTGCAGGAGTCAAAGCCAATGCACCCTGGCAGAGCAGAATAACAGGCTCACTGTCTTTCCCCATCTGTTGAGCAAGTGGCTCATACACTGAAGGTGCAAGGTGAATTCTTGTCTTCCCTCACTACCATTTTTGTTTTATCTTACTCAGCACCTTGCCCAACACACGCATTCTAAGTGAGATGTCACATTGCTGAGCTTACTGTTTCTGAACTTGGGCTTCTGGTGTCCCAGCACTGTGGCCGTTTACAGCCTGGGTATTCCTGATCATGTTTGGGAGATATATTGCTATAGGACTGAGGAGTAAAAAGTGTGAAAACCTGATTCTGTGGCATTTGTCCTGTGTCACATAACGTGGGGTGGCACACTGACCATGATATGATCTCTTTCTAGAACAGATAATAGCTCTCCTGACTCCATTAAGAGAGCTCCACATCTTACCTGAGCACGTGGTCCACGTGGTCTTCCAGGAAGGAGACAGAGTCCATATAAATCTCCTGCAGATAGTGAAGCTTCAGGAACTCAGAGGTGATCTGGGTCAACAACTGCTCTCTCTTCTCTGAGGGAATGCTGGCAGGCTCACAGATGTCACACAACATTAGTTTATGAAGTTTTGTCATCTGGCTCAAGTAAGGGACAAAATGAGCCAGGGTGGATAGATTCCAGTAGTGACCCACATCCACCTCCTCCACAGAATCAAGGTTCAGTATTTCTAAGACCTCTGTGATCTTCTGAAAACATGTGGTTTTAACCCGCAACTTTGGACAGTCCACCTGCACCTGACCTCTCCTCTCCTGGACCCACTTGAGGAGGCAGGATTGACTAGAAAGAGGACCTAGATGATCCTTGATCACGAAATCAAAAATCACTTTGAGGGGCAGAGCTTTTGTTGTGCATGGCCCAGTTTCCTCTTTCTTTCTCCTCAGGATGGCATCTGAGCTGCAAGCTTCAAGCTGATTTCCAGCCCAGACTCTCCAGAAGTTCTGATGCACATCACGGATATCTAACACCTGCAGTTTCAACCTCCTGTGGATGAATCAGTAATGAGTCTGTAATATAGAGTAGGACAGTTTCCTCCTGTGACTTCCTCATCTCTGAGGTTACATGCTATCTTCTCTAGTCCTCCTGGCTAAAAATTTCTGTTTGTCCTTGCCTCTTTGGATCCATCCCAGTCCTTTCTCCTGGTACCTCTGGACAGAGTCAGGAACCTTTTCTTCCTTGCACTTCTACCTCCAACATTAGCTGTCCTACCGTCAGGCAGTGAAGTCCCCCATAGGTCAGCAATGCCCAATGTTTCTCTAAACTACCGAATCAGCATCAGAAGCTCATGCTTTGCCCTACATCCCCCACTCACGCTGACACTTTGGATCTCTATTGGAATTTGAGGGGCTTCCAAAAAGGATCCCTTGGTTACACTCACCTAGAACAAACTTTCTTGCTCAGCAACACATTGAGACCATCTAGCACAACTCGGAACATCATTTTCTGCTTAAGAGCAAGACCTAGGTGCATGCCCAATGTTCCCGGTTTTCTCCTGGCCATCAGGGCTCCCAGAGGCAGGGTGAGATAGGGCCAACAGAGCACCATGGACTTCAGGACCTGTGCTTTTCCCCTGATGAAGGCCTTCAAGAAAACTGGTGGGAAGAGCTCTCCTGGCAAATGCTCTATGGCTTCCATGGCCAGAGCGTCATCTTTCAGCAAGCTATCAATTGCCATCTGAAGCAGTGCACGTGGAGACCGAGTGCTCATCTTGGTGAATATGGAACACCACAGGTACTGGGAAGCACTGTGGAAAGAACATCATTTGAGGCAAGGCTGAGACATCCTTCTCACCTATCTTGAATCCAAACAACCTGATCTGAACAGGGCAAGAAATCACTGTTTTTTTTTTTTTTTT
>PVKA01033881.1:0-23962 GCA_004027165.1 Ctenomys sociabilis | reverse complement strand
GCCCACTTTTGACAGGTGTAGACAAAGGAAGGGTTGTAGAAAGAAAAAATCATGATGTGTGTGTATAGACAGTACAGTTGGGATAGATAATGCTGTGCTTCTACATAATTCTATGAGAGGCAAGATCTGCACTAATGGTGGTTGGACAGGATATTATGTCAGCTTTTAGTGCTATGGTCATCCACTAGGTAAATAATTACTGAATTTTTGATATAATTCAGCTATAAAAAAACCTGTAAATATAATATCATATATGCACCTTGTACAATACCAAAACGTTATGAGAACAGTTTGCAGTGTATTAATTCATCAACTCTGTATGTTTAAGATGTCTTGAAACTGTCTGATTGACATTTGTATTTTAATAAAATAAAAATAAATGGAAAAAAAAAAAAGGCTATTCTTTCGATTTGGTGATACACTTAAACTTAATTCCTGGACTGTTGGCAGCTTCCACTAATCCACAAATCTTGAGCTCACTACTGCCACTTGGAGGGTAAGGTGTCCCTTCTGCCTCATGGTCCATAGGAACATTTTCCTGCAGTTGAGATGGAATAAATGTGATTTGGTGAATCATGTACTTGTATCCTGGTAGCAAGCAAAATGTAAATCACTCTATGAGTTCACAAAACTTAAGCATTTTGTAGACATATGTTATGAAATGCTAATTGGTTGGCCACACGCGTATAGTTAGTTTCCATAAGTTCCTGCAGATGGACAGACTCTTCACACGTCTGCATTTTCCTTCACAGCATCCATTGCTTGGCTATTCCTGCTCAACCAATATAGCTACAGATGTTTTAGATGTTTAATATTCAGAAAACCCAAAACAAAAGTATTTTTATGTTAACTATATATACATACAACATGATATGTGAAGATGCCCAAAATCAATGTTTTTAAAAACCTAAATATTTTTATCAGTGAACAAGAGTAGGATCTAAAACAAATAGTAGAATGGCAAAGATGAAAGGAACATTGACTTTGTGTAAGTGAAAATAATGAAATAGAATAGATTATTATATAAAAGGAATCTATTCATACAGAGGCAATCTATCATAAAGAAAAGTCATAAACCCATGTAAAATGACTGAACTCTAATAAATTCTGAGAAAATTGGCTAAGGGGAAAGAAAAGTCACGTGACAACTTTGTGCACTATGGGCTCATCAACTGGACTGGCACAACCATTATTCACCCTTCACAGGCATTCCAGGATTCAGGCAGCACACGACGTTGTACAGTGGTCTTTATTATTTCACTGTAGAAGATACATATATATTAATTATGACTGAGACTCTAGAAGAGCATTTATTTTGAGCAATTTCCGTGTGCTATATCTGATGGTTCAAAAGTGTCTGGTAGAGTTCTGCGCCCTTAGGCCACTGTTATTAAATATTTGCCGAGTTTATAGACACTGAGATTATCTATTCAAAGTACATAAGTACACTGGGAATATATAAAAGGGTTTTGGAATCAATATAAAGAGTTGGGACAGTTAACCTATAATTAATTTTCTGCCAGTTATGAGTGCATATTTGCATTTGTAGAGTGAACCAGAATGTTCATGAAAAAGAAAGATAAGCATCAAGCAATGCTTACCTAAAGTGTAACACATTTAAATTAAGGCATACAAAAGTGTCATTTTATTGCTATCATTTAATTCTGTCTTATCTGGAGATCTACCCTTATTTACTTTCTAGAAAATATTTACTTTAGTCCTTTCCATAAAAATTACTATTGAAACTGAAAAAGAAGAAAGAGAGAGGAAAGCTAAGGAGAGAAAGGTTTGGTATGCTTGAGTTTCCAGTCAAGATGCTCTTTTTCAGAAGTACCCACTACTCCGCTATAGTCCAAAATGACTTTTCTGTCTTCTCTACCTGTCCTGTCTGTTCCAAACAGAGAACTCTTGAGGTCCAGTCAGCATTTATCACCATGGCAGAAGACCACGACATCTATGAGAGTGCCTGTTATCTTCCTAAGAATGTCGCAGCCTTTCTTTCCTGTCAGTGCTCCTTCTTTCTCCACACTTGTGTGGTCCACTCTGTAAGGGAGCTTTCTCTATTTTAAATATCCATTGCTTCTTGTTGCCCTTCACACAAATCCCTTGTTTTTCTTTGTCTAGCAAAAAAAGTAAGTTTGGTAAATTAGCAAATGTGTCTTCTCACAATATTTTTCGAAACTATTTTCCCTAATGTCATTCTCTAGAACCAAAATTAACATAAAAGTTCTCAGTCAATTCAAAAATAAAAAAGAAAATCCACCACAAATATTTTAAATATATGGCTCATTAGGGTTTTTCCTGCACATATCCACTTAAGAAAATTTTGAAGTTAGTTGCTAATATTTTAAAATTTGGATTTGTAGCTTATCCTACCATTGAAAAGTTAGGCTTTAAGTGGTCTTCCTTCCTGTATCTCAAAAAATAAAGCTGAACTAATGCTACTTAATGAAAGAGACATTCATGTTCTCTTTTACACTAAACCCTGAAAGAATTTTAATCACTACTTACAAGCTATCTTTCTCTTCTGCTTCTTGAGTACTTGAATATTTTATTGGAATTTTCTATGATCCCTATATGTGTTTGATCTTGGAAACAAGCACAGAGAATTGAACAGGCTTTTTTCTACCTTGCCTTGGCCTTTCCAGTAGGCAATGAACCCAGACAAATTAGCTATTCCAGAAGGACAAAAGAAGTGAGGACATCATAGACAAAATACAAAAATGAACATCTTAAAGAATTTTCATTTTTGCCTACCAAAAAGTTTTACACATTGCAATAAACATAACAGAACATAAAAACTATTAGTTTTGCATGAAGCCCCCAAATGTAAAACACTTTATCCAATCCATCAATATGTAGCATGTCATTATGTAAGAGAAACACCATGAAATTCAACACTTTTTAATTTTTAATTTTAATGAAGACCCAAATATAATTAATTTAAAGTAAAATCAAATGACTTAGAAGTTGAGCGTGAAGTTTGAAATGGACAAGTCTCTAAAAGGTCTTTTCGAAAAGATGGCTCTGGTAGAGATCCAGCTATTGTGTCATGCTGGTTAAAACTGTATTAATGTGGAACCAGAACTGTTTGTCTTTCAAAGGAGCAGATCTGGTCTGTAAAAAATCGATTTCCCTTCAGGTGGATACCCCGTAAACATGCGGAGGTTATGCTCATGCTTTGCAGAGTGCCATGTGCCGAGTCAGAACTCGATATAATTAGGGAAAGAATAACCACATGTTGACTGCAGGGACGAACAGGGACTCATTAAAAGTGTTCCAGTTTTTCCGCAAGTAGTATAGGACACATATTTAATAAAAATATATCTTATGGATTAATTGTTCCTGGAAAGAATATTCGTGTTTTTCGAAAATAAAATAGAAAGGCCTGTGAAGAGCTTCATATGCACTTCCTAGTAGGAGATGACTTCTTGGCATCTTTAGATTCATGCTTCCTCGGTTGTGTCTGACCCAGAAAGTGGATTTTGTGTCATACAATTTAATTTCCTTGTTCTAATGCAGCGCTAGTGGGGCATTTGAGAACACTGTAGAAATGGCTCAGAGTATGAGCACCTAGCAGAATGAGTGAGCAGCAGGGCCGGTTATTGAGGCAGTGTTTGTCTCAGAGATGATACTGTGCTGGGTCTCGTGGAATGAATTAGTATATACAAACCTCTGAGGTATTCATTGGTTCTTGTGCATCCTCTGTTTTTGTCAAATTTATTTCAGAAACATTTTTTTTGTTTTGTTTGGTTTGGTTTTGTTTTTTTCTGTGTATTTAGTACAGGGTCTACGTGGTCTCACTACACGGATCGGACTCGTAGTGATCTTCCTGTTTTCAGCCTCCCAAGCGCTGGGATTATCACCATGCCCATTCTCAATCACTGTCAACGCGCCCCAGTGGTGGGGCCAGCATGTCACCCTGGGGGATGAAATCCTGGCAGCTGCGCTCACATCCTCTATTTTTGTACGATAAATCACTGAAAGGAAATCACTGAAAGGAACGCTTCCTTTTATTTTTTTTCCTTTTATAATTGTCAGAGATAATGGGATATATATTCAGATTTTAAAAAGAGATTTTTCTTTAAACTGAGCTATCTGAGAAAACTTTGTTGAGAGAAAAGCAGAGGGTGATAGCAGATTTATCTCACCTCTTTCGTTTATTAACGGGAAAAATAAATCTGGAAGAAGATATGTGCTAATTCAGTTGATTTTTTTTTTAATTTTAGGGTAGGGTCTACAAGGTGTTCAGGGTCTCACTACTAGATCAGACTTGTAGTGATCTGCCTGTTTACAGGCTCCCAAAGCTGGGATTACAGGCACTCACCACTAAGCCCAGTGTTGATTGCCTTCTCAGTGTGCCCTGTGGTAGGGGGTGGGGGCAGGCCCAGCATCACAGGGGATTGAACCCTGGCCCCTGTGCCTGCTTGCAGGTACTTTAATCTGCTGAGCTATTTGGCTGGCCCTCAATTGAATTTTTATTATTTGGTTATAGTTCTTTCCTGTATTATTTTGCTTCATGAGAAAGAACCATATAATGATATACATGAAATACAATAAAATAGGAAACTTGAATTAAATAAGTAATACATCATAAACAAAGGATCATTCCGATTATCACACTGTATTCAAATAAAGGTAATTAAATGGATAACTATAACACTAGGAGAAAGGGCCAGCCAAATAGCTCAGCTGATTAACTCGCACAGGGGCCAGGAGTTGGATCCCCCTCCCCCACCCCAGGGACACACTGAGAGGGCAATTGAGACTGGGTGTGCTGGCATACCCTTGTAATCCCAGCCTTTGGAGGCTATAAACAGGTAGATCACTTTGAGTCCGAACTAGAAGTGAGACCTTGAACACCCTGTAGACCCCTCAATAAAATGTGGATTGCCTATGTAACTGCATTTTTTTATTAATTTTATTGAGAAACAAATAGCAATGAGACTATTTCAAAACAGGTTAATAGGACAGCTACCATAATTAATACATTGCATAATGTTGTCTTCATAGTAGTTATTGAGTACAAGATGTAGACATGATATCTTTTCTAAACATTATTAATACAAATCTTTCTTCTCACTGAACTAAGAGAAAGCTACATATCTATGCTTATTTGTATACACATATATATTTTTTTTTCCATTACAAAATGGTCCTTCATTTTTATCCACCTTTTTGTTTAGTTTTGTCAGAGATGGGAGGTTCTGAGAATCTCCATCAGGGTCTTGAAGCTAGAAGTTAATTGGTAGGATTCTCGCCCTGAATAACTATATATGTTGACACCTGTGAACTAAGCAACTGCACCAAGAGTAGCAATGTGTAATACTAGAGCCATGCTTGGAATTCCTGTCCTTCTCGTCTTCTAAATGTGTGCTGTGTCATATCAGTTATTGTTATCCTCTCTCTCTCTCTCTCTCTCTCTCTCTCTCAAGTAAATGTTTGTCCACTGAGTTTTTTAGCTTTGTCCTCAAAGGATTATGCACAGCTGCTTAAGGGAAATACTGTCAGATTTCTCAGGCATTTTGCTGAAATCTGGACAGAAGATTTTATGACCCTACAAGGTTTGAATTACACACGCCTTAAAAAAGCAACATGGGCTTGCTATCAAGGCCTGCCACGGTGGGCCCACTGGGCCCTTATGGACCATGGTTTAGTGGACTCTGATTGTCTTTATTGCTGAACTCAGGGAAATACTTTTCTTTGCTGGACCCGAATGAGCTCCAATCTCTGGGTTTCACCAATGCCTGAGATGTTTTCAAGCCATCTTTCCTACTTTATTAAAACTTTATTAAATCACTTCCCTTAACTTCAATCTTCTGCAAACTCTGGATCTCTGGGTAAAATTTCTATCAGTATATAACACAGATGACTAATAGTCCAAAGGCCGTGGTGTCCTTGTTTCCTACTGAAACCTTCTGAGCCTGTTCAAACTCCTGTCAACACTCCAGACTTCTGAGCTCTGACAAAAAATTACCCATCAAACTCATTTTACAATAGCCAGAATTCCCATCCAGAATGACCCATCAATTCTGTTCATATCAGCCCAACATGGCCAAGTCTTTCCAAAGTTCTCCCTCTAACGAGTTAAAAAGGCTTATGAAAACATGGCCAGGAATAGTTTTATCATGGTACCACGTGTGTTTTAATTTAAAAGAGGAGAAATTTATTTTTAAATTTATAAATATCTTTATAGTTCTCAAAAGTTTCAACCCACAATAGGTTATCTCCAGGAAGAACGGTATGGAACAGGGGAATTGAAGCCAATGCATGCTCATCCTACAGCAGTCAAGAAGCAAATAGAAGGGCCAGTCAGATAGCTCAGCGGACTAAAGCAGGCACAGGGGTTTGACCCCATGCATGCCATGCCAGCCCCAGCCCCAGGAAGTGATGAGGCAGCACGAAGACTGGGCATGGCGGGGTATGCCTGTAATCCTAGCACTGTGGAGGCTAAAACACAGGAGTCTGATTTGTGCAGTAATGTCCTATACATTTTATAGTAAATATAAGTAAATAAACAAATAAACCATTGTTCTTATAGTTTAAAAAAAAAAAAAGAAGCAAAGAGAAGAAAGGAGCTAAGGACAAGAATATACTCTACTACTCTTCTTCTCCTCCGATAGCTATAAAATTCTCATGATTCAACTATCTCCAAATACATGAAACTTGCAGGATATTTTAAATCATGTTTTTTTTCTTTCCAGTACATGAAAGAAGCTATATGCTTCTTTTTCATATTAAGTTATGGATGACTTCTCTTTTTATTGAGTATGACTCTTGCAAGCCAGGAAGAGAAAGACATAAAAAATAGAAGTAGAAAATAGAAAAATGAGCTTAAACTACAGCAAGAAATTCATTGATGATTGCATCAATGGATATGGGAGGCATACAGTTAGAATAAAGACTCATATGTGTCTGCTTACAAGAGAAGTTTGCAATTTATATCAATATTAACTTGAATCATTTACAGGTTTAAATAAGATTGAATGTAATTTTAGAGAGAACATTAGAATTTTGCATAGTTGTCTAGAATTATGCTACTCTAGATTTACCAAATGTCAGAACAATTTAAAGACCTTGACAGTGAGGCCAGGAATATACTTCAGTGGCATAGTGCCTGCTTAGCAAGGGTGAGGTCCTGAGTTTGATTCCTGGTCTCTCTCTCTCTCTCTCTCTCTCTCTCTCTCTCTCTCTCTCTCTCTCTCACACACACACACACACACACACACACACACACACACACAAATGCTTGTATTTACTAGATCAAAGATGGAATCATGAGTTGATATATCTAAAAATCTTATAAGTAATGCTACTGATGTCACTTTGGACTATGCATTAAATACTGAGAATAAACATCAACATTGTCTAAAAGAAATATACTGAATATCATAAATGAAATCATATGCATTTAGTGGTCACACACTTAAAAAGTGAAAGTACAATGGTGAAATAATTTTGCCCTAGCATTTGATACCTTCGGACATTATATTTAATTCAGGATAATCAAAACTAATACATGATTTAGTACTATAACATAGAATTAATTTTTTAAAATATTGGTAATCATATATTATGCTTTCTTTTGATATTAGGCAGTGTTGGATATTCAGTGTAGTCTTTTGTGTACAACAAATATTGATTCAGACTCTATATTCCTACTATAAATACTTGACCTACATTTCCATTTCATTTATATAACAAGGCAAATCATATGCCAGTACACGCACATTTGATTTTTTTCTGAGAACTAAGTTGAATTTTGTTTTACCTTTAAATAATGAAAATTATTAAAACTAAAGATAGTTTTTCTCAGCTGTGGTAGCCATAGTTCAGATGCTCAAGAACCAAGTATTGCATGAGGCTACCGATTGCAAAGCACATGCCCACCAGATGAAGGGCAGTACAAGGAATGCGACAGGCGACAGCACATCCTGCAGTGTCACAGTGGGATGTAGAGTGTATCTAAGCCATGTGAAAAGAGAAACACCAGGTAGAGATCTGCATTTATTCTTAAAGTTGGAGGCAATTTGTCTCTTCCTAATTTTGTGCCCAGAGATACAACAATAACATTCAGTACAGTTTGTGTATTTATACTACAGATAGTAGCAGAAGATCTTCTAACTTTCCAACAGCCTGTTAAATAGTACTCAGCACATATCAGAATTAAGATATTTTATAGATCAAACCAATCTATTCTTGGGGCCATGGAGATGGCTCAGTGGAATAAGCGCTTCCCTGGCAAGTGCAAGGGCCTGAGTTCAATCCTTGGTTCTACCAAAAAAAATAAAATAAAGTAAACAACCTATTTTCATTTTCTAAAACTTTAAAAGGTTTCTTCCCAAATAAAATGAGTAAATGCCATAATATCATAAATAACCTGGCTTAAAATCACCTTTTCAAAATTATATACATTCTTATATTACATTATACTTCTTCTGGTTCAATATGTCACATTTTTCTCAATTTATAAATATTTTTGATTATTGAATATTTTCACAGCAAATCTGAATTTTATCCTATTATTAGCTCAAGGATTTATTTCTCAGCATTATTAACCTTAGGGAAGATTAACTTTAAGAATCAATTATTTATTAATAGCTTATAATTAATTTTCACATCTTTTCTGTATCTTTCTATCTAAAATTTGGATTTATGTAATCTTTCATTTTCCTATATAATTTTTTTTGGTTTTTTTGAGACAGGGTCTCACTATGCAGTTCAGGCTGGCCTTAAGCTCACTTTGTAGCTCAGCCTGGTCTCCAACTCACAACAACCCTCTTGCCTCAGCCTCCCAAGTGCTGGGATTACAGGCATGTGTCACCATGCTTGGCTGTATCATTGTTATTTCTGGAAATAAACTGTAAGCTCCTGAAGAACTTTACTAGCTTTGTAGAACACTACATAACACCAAGAGCATTCAAAAGCAATTAGATGCTGTGGAGATAATCAAATAAAGAGGGGAAGGAAGGGAAGAAGGAAAGAAGGAATAAAGGGAGGAAGAAAAGAAGGAAAGAAGGGATTCAAATTGAAACTATAATAAATGATTTTAATTGAGGATATATATATATATATCTTTTTTTGCATAACCGGGGATTGAACTCAGGCCCTTGCACTTGCCAGGGAAGTGCTTATTCTCCTAAGCCATCTCCCTGGCCCGAGGTTATCTTATAGGGAGTGAGAAAAGCAAGTAGAGCCATGAGTTTGTTTCTGAACCCAAATATATGGAGCAGAGAATACTCAAATTAAGATAACAACTTGAGTTTAAAATATTTAAGAAAGAATCGAGACAAGAAAACAAACTAGCCAGAAAAACCAACAAACCAATGTAGTGAATGCTTGCCAACTTTGGCCTTTAGGAGGCTAAAGCAGGAGGCCAAAACTTTGAACCCAGTCTGGGTAACATCAGTTTATATAAATTCTATCTAAAAGAATTTGTAAATGAGTTGACCGCAGATGTAGCATAGCATGAAGGCTTGAGTTTGCATACCTGAATCCAGAAACAAAGAAACCAAGTGACAGTATAAAACAGAATAGGTAGTAGAAAAACAAAGAGAAATTCTTCATTTATTTTCTTACTACAACAACAAAATAAGCAATATTTTTCTTACAATAAAAATTGCCAGGCATTGTGCTAAAATAATACCTGGAAATAAAGCAGGAGTACAATATGAACCTTGCTGTATTTCACAAAGATAAAGCAGAGTGTAGAACCTACCCATGGTGGGTTAAAAGGACATATGGGTGTAGCAATGATTTAGAGCAGGGTGTAATTTTGTGTGTGTGAATTTTTCTGACTCTACTTTCTTCTCCTTACTGTCATTCATGGTGCTTTTTGGCCATAAAAGTCCTGGCCCATAGAAGAAGCCTAAGTAGCAGAGAAAGAGAAATAGGTCCCAGTGCTGCTATAGAAATTCCTGTAAAAGACTCAATTAGAAAACAGTGGTAATCCCACAGGACCTGGGGTAAACAACCTCTTGGTGCAGTGATCAAAGATGACTAGAGCTTTCCAGTCCATGCTTGGTGAGCACTGTTGACTGGTAATATAGAATCAATGTCACTCCCACTCTGAAAAGCAGGCATGGAGGTTGAGAACTCTGACAATAGACAAGGTTGTGTGAAGTGGAGTCTCAGGGTCAGGTCAGAAAACTGTTAAGACCCTGCCATTAGCAAGTGGGTTCTAAGTATTTACGCAGGTTAGTATCAGCTAAAGCTGATAAATTGATTATCCACAGTCCATATAATTCATGAGAGCTAATTGAAGTATTTAGATTATAATAATATTATGAATATCTGGAAATAATTTCAATGAAATTTTTTTTAGGAAAGTAGCAAATGGGATGAAAGAAAGAGAGGGAGAGAGAAGGAAAGAAGGAAGGATGGATGGAAGGAAGAAGGATGGAAGGAGAAAGAAAGAAAGAAAGAAAGAAAGAAAGAAAGAAAGAAAGAAAGAAAGAAAGAAAGAAAGAAAGAAAGACTTATAACTTGCTGTCTATAGAAAAGATTTGAAATTATCCATTCTAGTCTTTCTTAAAGCCTTCTCTAGTATATGCTGCTTTTATTTTCATAATTTCAGCAATCTGCACATCATAGTCATTTTAACATGTAGATTTTAAATTATTAATAAAAGCTTTTTGCTCTCTCCACAATATGTTGTAGCTGATACAAAAGCAGACTGAAAATTTCATTTCTTAAGTGAAAATGGGAACAGGTGAAATAAAAATTCAGGATAATTAAATGTGTACGTTAACTTGACTCACTCAACTAATTCTTATTTTTTTAATGTCTACACATGTGTATTCATGAGGGAGTATTCTGGTTATTATTAAAACGTCTGTCAGCTAAAGCAGAGATCAAAATATAAATTGTAACACATAGGAACATTATGTGAATCTGTGTGACTCCCTCGAGAACTTTAGGTTCATAAAAAAGCAATGAATGGATAACATGAAGACATAAATATACTCCTGCATTTTCATCTGTCACAGATTCACTCTTACTGCAATGCAGCCTTAAACACTACACCACCTTAGGCTATGAGCTCATCACAGCTCAGAAATTCAGCAGGGTCAACTCTGGATAATGTTCAGAAGGATGACCTCCAAGAAAAATCCAGGTGCAAGATGATATAATGCTAGCAATTCAATAGATGTCATGGCTCCCTTTAAGTCACTAATAAGCAATTTCCCCTCAAGCCTATTACCAGATATCATGCTACCTGATGGTTCTTTGTAAAGTTTTAATCCATGTTGCTGTTTAAAATCACCTGATATTGTTCTTTTCCCATTTATTGTAATGATAATGATTCTGTTTTGAATGACTACTTTTCTCAATTTTTTTTTGTCTTTTTTTTGAGACAGGGTCTCACTATGCAGTTCAGGCTGGCCTTAAGCTCACTTTGTAGCTTAGGCTGGTCTCGAACTCACAACAATCTTCCTGCCTCAGCCTCCTGAGTGCTGGGATTACAGGCATGCACCACCACACCTGGCCTTTTCTCAATTTTTGTAGCTCCACATACATAGTATTAAAATTAATATTCCGAACATCTTAACCACGCAGTATACTGATGCTGCGGACGTTTCTCACTGGTGGGCAACCATCACCACCATACAGCTCCAGAACTTTTTTCTTCTTCCAAAACCAAAACTCTTTACTCATTAAACAATAAATCTTATGAATTTTATGAATATGGTCTCTAGTTGCATCCATTTGCCTATAAAAGCCCCGAGTTTATCATTTTATAGCTAAGTAATTGTATAAAAATATCACATCTTCTCTATTATCCATACCTCAGTTGATGGGTATTTGGGTTGTTTTTAAGATTTAACTATGACAAATTTCTCTGCTATTAACATGAGTGCACATATATCGCTGAGGTATAATGTCTTCAGTTCTTCTGGAAAAATTCCCAAGACAGGAATAGGTAGGTTCAATGGACCTCTAATCCTAGGTTTTGTGAGGAATCTCCACACTGATTTCCAAAGTGGTTGTACCAGTCTGCACTCCCACCAATAGTGGAGAAGGGTTCCTTTTTTCCCCAGAGCCCCTCCAGCATCTGTTATTCGCTGACTTCTTGGTGACTGCCATGCTTGGTGGGTTGTGATGGAATCTCAGTATTGTTTTAATTTGCATTTCCCTAATGACCAATGCTGTTAAATATGTTTTCATACATTTGTTTGCCATGTATTAGACTTGTATGTGTAAACATCATATTATTTCTCCAGTACAAGAACCTGCAAGCATAAATAAAACATGAAAGGTACAAAGGATACTGTAAAAGGGAAAGAACTGTTCAAAGAGAAGAAACAACTGGGGGAGGGGAAAAAAGAAAAGAAAGAAGGAGAGGAAAAAGAAATATACGTGTCTATACACAGGATAGCTTGTATAATCGTAGGGTGATTTCTGTTGATCTATTCAAGGGAGTAGTTAATTTTAATTTTTATTTCTCTCTTTCTAATGTTTATATTTTGACCAATTTCGTTTGCTTGTATCTGATAATCTGAACAACTAACTTGAAGGCAATAATATATAATGTGACAACCACTGTTGAATTCCTATTATTTTGATTAGAGAGACATTCTGTATCCTTTGTAATGTCTTTCTTTTTACTATTTTTCTCTTCACTTTAAAATAAATAAACAAACAAATCAGTAAGTAAGTATGTCTTCATTCTTCCCTCCTCCCCCGACCTGGAGCATGTGCCCTTCTACGTTACTTGTATGCACGTGATGATTTTCTATACTTGATGCAAGTGGGGTATTGGCTTCCTGCTTTGCTTCATTTGGTCTCTAGAAATAAGTAGATGAAACCATCATAATTCTGTATCTCCAGTCCAAGATTTCACGATTGTTTTTCTATGGCCACATAATGTAAATATTTTAAGATTTCTTTATAATATTAGTTTTTCACATATTTTCTTCCCTCTCCTCTTTTCCTCCTTTCCTTCATCCCACACACTCCCTTCATTAAGAATGCTATAAATTTTTATATTCAATGTCCTGTCAAACAGTCCATAAGCCATATTTGGTTCACAGGCCACATATTGCCTCTCTAGGAAGACTCAGCGAGCATGTGCTGTTCTCAGGAAGGAAATATAACATGACACTAAGTGGTTGCTTGTGCCTCAGACCGGTCTTGAACTCTTGGCAAGTGTTTCTGCCTCCACCTTCCAAGTGCTGGGTTTTCAGGAAGGCACCATCATGTTGAGGTTCAACTTTGCATTTTCAAAAGGAATGTGTAAGAGTACTCATTGTAGGCCAGCCAGATAGCTCAGTGGACTAAAGCACCTGCTTAGGCAGACTCAGACTCAGGGACCAGGTTTGATCCCCTGTGTGCCATGTTCGCCCCACCCCCCCAGGGAGCACTGAGATTACAACTAAGACTGGGAATTGTGGTGCACACCTGTAATCCCAGTACTTGAGAGGCTGAAACAGAGGATCACTGAGTCCAATCTTTTAAGGGTATCTGTGATACCCTTTAGACCCTGTACTAAATACATAAAGAAAAGAAAATAAAAACATGATTTCTCATTGCTTCACACCTTGGCCATTATGTATTGTCAGTTTTTAAAAGTTCCTCAGTTCCACTACCTCTATAATATGTGATGAGTTTTATTTGGATTTGTTGGGCATGCTTTCAGATGCATTTTAGCTGTATGTACATTTTTCCTCATAACAATGCCTGTTCAAGTACATTGACTATTTTATTGTTTTTCTTCTCTACTTATGATGATTTTTTATGCATTTTAGATGCAAATCTGTCACCAAATGGCTGTTTTCCAGTCATTTTGGTTTATGACATCATTTTTCTTACATAAGCACAATTTTGAAGTTTTTAATAGTTATGGAGATTAATTTATTGTTTTTTTCATCTTATGCTTTTATAGGGGTAGATCCTTCTCTAGACTATGTCTGCTTAATGCAAAGTTAAAATAATTCAACTCTCTGGTATTTTTTATGTCTAGAGTTGTTTTTTTATTCCTTAAACAATGCTTTTGTTTGGGTCCACAATTCATACTACGCTAATTTTTGTATATTGACATCTAGTGTTTTCAGTGTTTTTAGACAACTGACCTTTCCACAATGTCCTACAATGCATGGTTTATTAGTCCATCTCCCATTTAATCCATCTATATGTCCATTTTTACATTTTAATTACTGTTTCTTTTAGCCATAAGAGTTTAAGTTATTTATATGTTGGAAAGATTACATGGACACTATTAGTATTTAATTGCAAAGCAATTTGTTCATTCTCACTTCTCATGAAATGTTATAAGAAACAAAAAAACGAGCAATGACATTGTAATGATTAAGGTCTCAGGCACATACCCATTTGTTACATTTCAAATTTAAATTAAATAACAAAGTAGATTAGATATTCAAATAATTTCTTTTTCAATTTTTAGTTTTTACAGAGAGTACAAAATAGTATTAAAGGGGATCAGAAAGATAGCTCAGAAGACTAAAGTGCCTGCTTAGGCAAGGGCAGGGACCGCAGTAAGATCCCCAGCACCACATGCTGTTTTCACCGCACCCACAGGGAGATCTGGGTGGACCACAGAGTCTGGACCTGGCGGCCCATGCCTGTAATCCCAGGGCCCAGGAGGCCGAAAGCAGGAGGGTCACCATGAGTCTGAGCTGCATAATGAGACCCTGCAACAACCAAATATATTTTTTAAAAATAGTATTAAAACAGAAAAATCACAAATGCCACAGAATTTCACTCAACAAACTAATAGGAATTTTAAAGTATTTGTTGTAATATATAGTGTTGTCCTCAAATTAATTGTTTGCATTACCAGATAAATGCATGCAAAATTGGAAGAAGAAAGAAAAATAAACAAAGAAACTAACAAGGGAAAAAGATAAAAGAATTGAAAAAAATGAGATAAAGCAAATTAAATACTAACTGTTCCTTTACTTAGATCAACAGAAATCCACAGTACAGTTGTCCAGCATTATCTATGCACACATATATTTCTTTCCTGCACTCCCTCTCCTGTCTTTCTCAACTCAGCAATTGATTCCCTTGAAATAGATTTAGTGCCTTTTCCTAGTATCTACCATACCCTTATTATACTATTTTCTCTTTCAGATTCTTACACTAAGGAAACAATAAAATGTTCATACACATGGGTCTGATGTATTTTATTAAGGGTATGGATTATAGTTGCATTCACTTACCAGTACAGCCTCAAATTTATCCTTTTTTATAGCTGAATAATATTCCGTTGTGTAAAACTACCACTTCTTGTTTATCCATTCCTTAGCTGACAGGCATTTGGGTTGCTTCCAAGATTCAGCTATGACAAATTGTGCTGCTATAAGCATAGGTGTGTATATATATACCATGATATGATGCTTTCAGTTCTTCTGGAAAACTACCCAGGAGAGAAATAGCTGGCTTGAAAGAATTTCAAAACAAGAACTTTCTTAAGCTTTGAACCACTGCATTAGTCACAACACTGTTTTCACCAAATCAGGATGTCAATATCATGCATCAGTTCTTTCATGTATTCATTCCTCAAGCAGTAACTAAAATTCCATTTTTCATAGTATTGCTTTTGAAGACAGAACTCCAAATTATCATCACTTGCCTCAAGATTTTCAGGGTATTAAAGGAATACACAAACATAATCATAAAGATATTTGGAAAGTACTAGGGGGTGTGATTTTTGCATTGAAATTAGGAAGACCTCCCAGGGTAAACATGCTGGCATTAAAATTTAGGCAGCATATTCTCCTTTCTTGAAGAATTACTAAGATCTACTCTATTCCATGAAAAGAAAGAGTTTGAGTGTTTTGTTTGAGTTTGTTTTTGTTTCTGAATCCCCCAAAAAGTTAGTTTTCAAATCTTTCATGTTGAGGGCAAAGACAAGTCAGTTACTTTCTCAAGGATTTCCTAAAGAATACTATATAGTTCTCTTTAGCCATTCATTAGGAAACATTTGTTGAATATTTTATTTATCTATAATTATTTATTTACACTTCAGAAATAAGAAACAGAAGACTAATAGACATTTACTCTTGTTCCTAATAAATATTCACTTGAAGTGTTGTCTGGTTACTTATTTCATCAAACAGTGTTTGAGAAACTCTAATAGACAGTACAGTTGGGATAGATAACGCTGTGCTTCTACATAATTCTATGAGAGGCAAGATCTGCACTAATGGTGGTTGGACAGGATATTATGTCGGCTTCTAGTACTACGGTCATTCACTAGGAAAATAATTATTGAATTTTTTATATAATTCAGGTATAACAAAATAAGATAAGTAAGCAGCTACACTCTTAATTCACTGATAACAGATATCTGCTAAAATAATATCTGTAAATATAATATCATATATGCACCTTGTACAATACCAAAACGTTATGAAAACAGTTTGCAATGTATTAATTCATAGAATCTGTATAGTTAAGTTGTCTTGAAACTGTCTGATTGACATTTGTACTTCAATAAAATAAAAAATAAAAAAAAAAAAAAACACTTCCTCAAGGAAGCATCCCCTGACAACGCCCACCGAATGAAATCTCCTTGTTTCATGTTTGTGGAGAGCACGCGCCTCTGCAGCCCTTCTTGCCAAATGTAAATGCGATTTTACATTTATTTACCTGATTGCTTGGCTCAATATTTTTTTTCTCACTAAAAAGGATACACCCTGAGTTCACCAGCTGGTTGAGGGTGACTTAGGCCATATGCACAGTACCTGAGACTTGAAGCTCTTCATCTCTCACATTGCATTAGCTGACAAGTCGATGAGAAGGAAGGTACTGAAAATATCATGAATAAAAGGATGGAAATGAAAAAAAAAAGAAGAAACTCTAAATATGGATGGAATTTTCAGTGTAGCTGACATTTTATTGCGAAGAAACTTACACATTGGAAGGTTGTGACTGCCTTTGAACAACGATGATGATGACACAGTAAAAACAGTTATGATTACCTCAAATGACCCTAGGGAAGTACAAGGTCTAGTGAAAACCATTACAGGAATCCTTTCTCTATATAGTTCAATGGAACGTTTTCTGTCTTCCATCCAGTCTATCATTGTTAGTTAATTTTTTTTAAATCAGATGATGCCCAAAGTATTGTATATTTGGTTATTAAATTCAATGAATTACATATTATTTCTGAGCATACAATCATTTTTACCAAAGAGCTATTGTCCTGGCCATGAAATTAAGTACCTGTAGGCTGCTATGTTATTTTAGAAAGTTTTGTTACCATAAGATTTAGAAAAAAATCTGGTTATCACTTTGTATAAAAAAATTAGTAATGGGACATCAAAAACTATTTAATGTTTAAAAATATTTTAAAGCTACCACTTACATGGATTACATTGCATAAACACTCAGATTTCTACATATTTGACTAGAATTACTGTCACTGAAATCAACTGATTTTCTCAATCAGAAATTTCAATTTGTTGTCATACCTATTCAAAATGGTAGAATGAATAAATATTTATACTCATACACACAAAAACTTCTTGCATAAAATAAAGAAGTAAATAAACATCTTACCTGTCAATAGTTTTGCTATTTTAATTTTAAAATGTCAAAGATAAAAGTCCTTAAAATGAAAGTCAAGTGGAGGCACTCCACTTTTGCACACTATATTTCCACTAATTTTCTGAACACCAATGCCTTCGACATTTTCTTGTTCAGAAGTGGATCACAGAAAAATATCTGAATACTTTGCTATATTTCACCATAAATAGCAAATCAAAATTAGAAACTTCCTTGCAGCCCTTCTTTTCCTCTAATTTTTGGTCTACAAACTCAAGTTGTTAACCCTCTAGAAGAAAAGCTAATTATTATTTCCCTACAACATAGGCCATTGAGCTTAATCTCACTATCTGTCTGAATATCAAACATCTTAGACATAACAAGAAACAGGTATTTTTCAACAAGTATTGACATCAAACTTTAAGTCCCCACAGAATATGAAGAATAAAAATTTAAAAATATTTGTAAAAAATAGGAATAAAAAATTACGTATTTTTAAACGGAAAAGTAGAAATATAACTATATACAGCATTATAGCAGGACAGTGCTGTGATATTTTCTTTCTTGTCTCTTGTTATCATTTATTACCTTAGCCTTTCAAGGTCAGTAAGAACTCAGGACATACTAGAACCTATACTATAACACCATGTAACTCAGCTGTGTCCCAAATTTTATGACCAGGATTATGGTGTCACAGAGGAAAGTGATCAACAATGTAGATTGTGTCTAAGAAGGGACATACAGAGAGAAAACATTCTCTCAGGCTTTTGCAGAGAGCAAACTGGTCAAGCAAAGACCATGACTCATCCACATGGCTGACACTGACAAAGGATCTACAAACTACAGTACAGGGTTTCAGGATAAATCCTCAGAGGATTTGACTGACCTTATCAGATAAAAAAAGTTACATTTCTTGTTATGTAAGTCTTGCTTTACCTTGGGCTTAGCCATTCAGTAGAAAAGTATAAAAACAAAGTAAAAAAGCAAAGGCATATTAATATGTTGAGCTGTAAAAGGCCCAAGTCAACAACTTCTGACTTTGACAGTCCTTTGGATAACCCACTACTATTATGGACTACTGGACTACATTGAAATATTTTGCAGAATTCATACTCTTACCATATTTAAATGACAATGGAATACCCATCTGTATTCCAAAACTAAACAAAAAAAAAGGGAATTCAAATGAAGGACCATTTTGTATTTGTATAATACAAAATAGTATGGATAGATATATAGCTACTTTCTCTTAATTCAATGAATACAAAGACTTGTACTAATAGTGTTTGTGGATAAGATATCATGTCTGCATCTTGTACTATGAATGACCACCAAGAAGACAAAAATATGCAATGTAGTAATTACTGAAACTGTCCAACTAATTGGCTTTGAAACTGTCTCATTGCTATTTGTTTTTTCAATAAAATTTTTAAAAAGTTAGAAAAACTATAAAAAACACATTTTTATCTCCTATTACTGTGAATTGTTCTTAGAATAAACAAAATTTGCCTTTGGAAATATTAGTAATATTAAGTTATCTGTTGAGAAGATATTAAAAAGTTAATTGAAATAGCTCTTACTTCTTAACATCTTTCTTTCTTCCATTTTTTTAAATTTTATTGAACAAATAATAATCAGACAGTTTCAAATCAAATTAGTTGGACAGATTCAATAACTAATATATTGCGTATTGTTTCTGTAATGGTTTTTGTTCTACAAGGTGCATAACCGATATTCTATTTAGAAACACTATTAGAACAGATGCCTCTAATCAATAAATTAAGAGAATTAAAGCTGAATTATAGTACAGTTTCAGTAATTTTACTTTTTACATTGCTATCTTGATAGTAGTTATCCATAGTACAAGAAGCAGACAGAATATCCTGTCCAAAATCTATCGGTTCAAATATTTCTTCTCAAAAAATTACACAAAAGTACTACATATTTATCATAACTGTACTGTTTATATAAACACAGAATGATTCATCCTTTGTATCCCCCTTTTTTGTTCAGTCCTGTCAAAGATGGGTATTCTATTGTCATTCAATTATTGCAGGTGTTTGAATTCAACAAAACAATCCATCACAGTCCACCAGTCCACAATAATAGTGGGTTATCTGAAGAAGTTATTGACTAAATCCATTTACAGCTCAGCTTATTACTATGGCCTTATTTCATATACCTCTTTTTTATACCTTTCTGCTGGATGACGAAGACTGAGATAAAGCAAAACCTATATAACAAAAAAATGTATCTTTTGTATCTGATGAGGTCAGTCAAGTACCCTCAGGGTTTATTCTACAACACTGTAACTCAATTTGTAGATCCTTTGTCAGTGTCAGCCATGTGGATGAGACAGAGCCATTGTTTAAGCAGTTTCCTCTCTGTGAAAGCCTGAGAGAAAGCTTTCTCACAATGTGACTCTACTTAGGCACACTATAGATCATCGATATTATTCCCCTGTGGCTCTATAATCTCCTTGATCAGAAAACTTGGGGCAAAACTGAATTCTATGATGGTACAGTACAGGTTCTCCTGTGTCCTGAGTCTTCACTGACCTTGAAAGGCTACAGTCAAAATGTTGGCTGACCTTGCAGCCCTTCCATTTCTCCAATTTTTGATCTGCAAACTTAGATTGTTAACCCTCCAGAAGAGAAGCTGATTATTATCCTGCAACATATGCAGCTCAGTTTACTCTAACTATCTCAATAACTTCTTTTTACTTGTTGTTATACCTTTCTATTTGTATTTCTTCTTTTGATTTCTTGTGCTAGGGAGACTATATGATATTTGCACATCTGCATCATATTTATTTCACTTATGAGGATATGTTCAAGTGGCATCCACTTCAATATAAATGGTTCAAGCTTATCATTCTTAATAGCTGAGTAATACTCTGTTATATAGAAATACCACATCTTTTTCAACCATTCCTCATGTGATGGACATCTTGGTTGTCTTCCAAGATTTTGCTATCACAAATTGTGCTGCTATAAACATAGGTACACATATATCACTGTGATACAATGTTTTCAGTTCCACTGAGAAAATTCCCAGTAGGGGGATAGCCGGCTTGAATGGGATTTCCAGTCCTAGTTTTGTGAGTCTCCAAACTGATCTCCATAATGGTTGCTCCAGTCTACATTCCCACCAGCAGTGGAGAAGTGTTCCCTATTCCTCACATCCTCTTCAACATTTGTTGTTGGTTGATTTCTTTATGATTGCCATTCTTTCTAGAGTGAGATGGTATGTCAGTGTTGTTTTAACTTGCATTTCACAGATGGCTAGGGATGTGGAGAATTTTTTCATATGTTTATTCGCTTCTTTAATTTTGTCCTCTGAGAAGT
Source organism: Ctenomys sociabilis (assembly GCA_004027165.1). Lineage (NCBI taxonomy): Eukaryota > Metazoa > Chordata > Mammalia > Rodentia > Ctenomyidae > Ctenomys > Ctenomys sociabilis. The sequence continues at coordinate 3,104 of PVKA01033881.1, read as the reverse complement.
GTGTATTTATCTCAGATGCTCATTTCAGGATTGAGTCTTTAAATTGGAGGGCCCTAATGTATCTTAGTTCTTTATAAATTCTAAAGAGCAGCCCCATGTCTGAGTGCTTATTAGTTAGGATTTTTTCGAAATTTGTGGGTTGTCTTTTCACTTTGTTGGTAATTTCTTTTGACATGCAAAAACTTCTCAATAAGACTTGATCCCAGTTGTTAATTCTTTCAGGTGTTTCCCATGTGAATACATTTGTTGATGAACTCTTTGCTTACCGCTATGGCTTCAACAGTTCCTCTTATTTTCTCTTCCAGGAGATTGAGCGTTCCTGTTTTAATGTTTAATCCATTCTGACTTTAGCTTAGTGCATGGGGATAGACCTTGGTCAAGTTTTAGTTTTTGGCATGTAGAAAGCCAGGTTTTCCAGCACCAAGTGTGATTGGCCCTTTTGTCGAAGATCAGGTGGCTGAGTGTGCTCATAGAAGCCTCTGTATCTTCTAATCTATTCCATTGATTCTCAAGTCTTTTTCATTGCTAATACCATGTTGATTTTATCACATGGTATTACTTGTGATAAAAGTATCATCACTTTAAATTTGTAGTATAATTTAAAGTCAGAAATTATAATGCCTCCTGCCTTGTCTTTGTTGGTTATGATTGCCTTTCCTATTCTATATCTTTTCTGGTTCCAAATAAATTTTAGGAACAATTTCTCTAGGTCTGGGAGTTATGTTAGTGACAGTTTGATATGGATTGCATTAAGTTTCTACAACAGCTTTGGGAGTAAGGTGATCTTTGCGATGTTGGTTCTTCCTATCCAGAAGCAAGGAATATCTTTCCATTTTCTGAAATCCACTATGATCTCTTCTCTTAGAATACTGTAATTTTCCATGAAAAGATCTTTGACTTCCTTGGTTAAGTGAATTCCAAGGTATTTCATTTTCCGCAGTGCTATTGTAAAAGGTATTATATCTATAGTTTCCCTTTCAGTGTGTTTGTTATCTGTGTAGAGAAATGCCATTGACTTTTGAGTATTGACTTTGTAACCTACTATGCCACTGAATTTGTGTATCAATTTTAGTAGTTTCTTAGCGGATTATATGGGGTCTTCCAAGTAAAGTATCATGTCATGGCAAATAACCATAATGTAAGTTCTTTACCTTCTCTGATTCTTTTTATTTGTCCCTCTTGTCTGATGGCTCTAGCTAATGATTCCAGAAATATATTGAATAAGAGGAGTTATAGAGGACATCCTCATCTTGTATCAGATCTGAGAGTAAAAGATTTCAGTTGTTCCCCATTTAGAGTTATATTAGCTGGTGGGTTGCCATGGATGGCTTTTATCAAATTGAGGTAGAGGCCTTCTATTTCAATTTTTTGTAGGACTTCGAACATGAATTTTGCTGGACTTTGTCAAAAGCTTTTTCTGTATCAATTGAGATGATCATGTGGTTTTTAGATTTCAGTCTATTAATATAATGCATTACATTTATAGATATTCAAATATTAATCCATCCTTGCATTGCTGGGATGAGTTCTGCCTGGTCATGGTGTATTTGCTGTATTCTATTTGCTAGGATTTTATTGAGGATTTTTGCATGTGTGTTCATGAGGGAGGTTGGCCTGTAATTCTCTTTTTTCACTGTGGCTTTCCCTGGTTTTGGAATCAGTATAATACCTGCCTCCAGAAATGATTTTGGGAAGACTGCTTCTTTTTCAATTTCACTGAAGAGTTTGAGGAGTGTAGGATCATATCTTCTATAAATTTCTTGTAGCATTCAGCTAAAAGACTTGGACTTTTCTTTGTTGGCAGGCTTTTTATTTTGTACCTCTTTAGCTATCATTGAGTTATTGAAAGTTGTTCTATCTTCTTGATTCAGTTTTGGTGATTTGTACCTTTCGAGGAATCTGTCCATTTCTTCTGTGTCTTCTATTCTGTGAGCGTAAAGATTCTTGAAGTAGCTATTGATAATCTTCTGAATTTCCACTGGGCCTGTGGTGATTTCACCCTTTTATTCCCTATTTCTTGCGTTTAAAGTTTTTCCTTCCTCTTTTTGATAACATTAGCTAGGGGCTTAATGATTTTATTTTGTTTTTGAAAGTACCAGCTTTATGATTTGTTGATTCTTTTAACTGTTTTCTTCATCTCAATTGAATTAATTTCTGCTCTAGTCTTTATGAATTCTTCCCATCTTTGGGCTTTGGGTTTGGTTTGCTCTTCCTTTTCTAGATGTTGGAGGTACAACATTAGGGTATTTATTCGTTCCCATTCTGTTTTCCTAATGTGTGAATTCATAGCTATGATTTTCCCTCTGAGAACTGTTTTCATTGCATCCCATAAATTCCGATAAGTTGTGCTTGAATTTTCATTGAATTGTAGATATTTTTGGATTTCTTGTTTAATGTCATCTGTGACCCATTGATTGCTGAGTAGGGTGTTGTTTCATTTCCATGTATTTAGCAGGTTTTTCTGGTTTCTTTTACTGTTTATTTCAAGTTTCATTGTGTTGTGGTCAGATAATAAGTGTGGGATAATTTCTCTTTTCTTGCATATACTTAAGCATGACCTATGGACTAGTATGAGGTCTGTTTTAGAAAATGACACTTGTGCAGCTGAAAAAAACGTATATTCAGCTGTGATTGGTGAAACATTCTGTATATGTCCACCAGGACCATTTGTTCCAAGCTCTAGTTCAGTTCTGCTACTTCTTTGCTAATTTTTTTGTCTGGTTGCCCTATCTTTTTTAGATAAGTGGGTGTTAAGGTCTTCTGTTAAGATTGTGGTCTTGGATATTAGATTTTTCATGTTCATTAAGGTTTGTCTTACATAGTTGGGTGCTCCTGTGTTTGGTGCATAGATATTTATGAGTGTTACCTCTTCCTCTTGAACTTTTCCCCTGACCAATATATAGTGGCCTTCTTTATTTCAAACTTCTTGGTTTGAAGTTGAGACTGTCTGAGAACAGAATTGCTACTCCTACTTTTTTCAGAATTTCTAGGACATGTAGTATTGACTTTAAACCTATGAATGTCTTTTTGAGGTAAGTGTGTTTCTTGTATATAACATATTGTTGAGTTTTGTTTCCTAATCCACTGTGCCAGTCTATTTCTCT
>PVKA01033880.1:0-23962 GCA_004027165.1 Ctenomys sociabilis | reverse complement strand
TTTTTTCATTTATTTTTATTTTATTGAAATACAAATGTCAATCAGACAGTTTCAAAACACCATAACCATACAGAGTCGATGAAATAATACATTGCAAACTGTTTTCATAACGTTTTGGTATTGTACAAGGTGCATACATGATATTATATTTACAGGTTTTTATACAGCTGAATTATATCAAAGATTCAATAATTATTTAAATTCACGTTTCTTGGAAGACTTGAAAATCATTAGCTCATTCCTACATTGGACTGCTAGGGGAATAAGGGCGGACCCAGAGAGAAGAGGAAAAATGCAAGCAGAGGTCCCCAGATCAGGTATAAGACCTAGGTCTGAAAGTCAGGCCCTCTTAGCTAGAAGGACCCATATGTGCTTTCTCCTCCTGTTTCAGGGAGTATTCTGAGATGCTCTAAGACAATACTCGGTAGACCACACCCCACTGGCCAAATCCAGCCTACTGCACCCTTCAGTGTGGCCTATGGCTAGAAAAGGTTGTTGCTTTTTTTTTTTAATGAATAAAAAACTCAGTGGGCTGGCCAGATAACTCAGAAGATTAAAGCTCCTGCTTAGGCAGACACAGGGACCAGGGTTAGATCTCCAGTGGGGCACTCTGAGAGGGCAATGGAGACTGAGTGTGGTGGCTCACGCCTGTAATCCTAGCACTTGGGAGACTGAAAACAGGAGGATCACTATGAGTCCAATCTGTGTAGTGAGACCCTGTAGATGCTATACTAAATACATTTTTTAAAAAAGAGAAAAGAAAAAAATCAAAAGAAGAATTCTAACCTCATTTACACATTACATAAAATTCAAGTACTTTTGTCAATCAATAAAACTGTATTGGAGCAAAGCCCATGTGTCCCTTTGTATGCTGTCTCAGAATGACTTGGTGATACAAAGGAAGATGTGAAGTTACAGGAGAGGCTGTGTGGACACAAAGAGGTCACTCCTCTGGCTCTTTCCAGAAAGGCTGCCCATCACTCTAAGACCACAGAAGGAAGAGCTAAGGATGGGGTGTATTTCTCCAAGGACCACTACGAAAGAGGTTTGCTTTGCCCATTAAAGCATCCTGGGACTGTATTACTCTTGGCTGCTGAGACCCTGGAACAAGTACTTCACCATGCAATTCTGAGCTCTTAGATAATTTCCAAGGCTGTACAGTCACTGAAGTGAGTGATCCATGTGTTCACAGTTCCTGCATGATCACTGCTGGAGCCACCCTATTATGGTAAATCCAGACTGCACTGGTACAAGCCTGTAATTACATCAGCTAAATACTGAGAAAGGAGAAAAGACCCAAACTGTCCCGAGTCTGAGTTTGCGGTACTACCCTGAGTAATCAACCATTCCACATACCACTGGGGTCAGACCTCAGGACTTATCTGATTGGTAAAATGACCTTCCTAGTTGAAAATTACTTGGGTTGAGGGTTTGAGCACCACTCTGTTTTAGCAATGTTCAGATCAAGTGTCAAGCAAGCTGGGGTTTGGGGTAGGTGCTATTTATCTACTGTTAGGCAGGGTTGGCTACCCAAGCAGTCCATGTTTTGCAGAGCTCAGATGTTATGAGACATGAGGAAGGCAGTGTAGGCTTCTCTGCCAACAAGTTCAATTTATTCCTTTGTTAAGATGAATCTGCAAAGCACTGCCTCTGTGTGCAGTGATGAAAGCACAACTGGCATTGTTTATAACTGTGTGCTGTGGTTTCCCCACGGGCACAGACCATTCCATATTAAAGTCACTCTTCTGAGCCTGTGGAGGTTGGTTCGCTGGTGATTTGACTGTGCATGTTGTACTCCTAGACTGAGAATCCCAGTCGGGAATGATTTGGGAATGCAGGTAGCACACAGAGCAACTTGTGCCTTGGGACAGAGGCTATGCAGGAATGTCGAGTTGGAGGAACTAGTGGGAGGTAAGCACACACAGAGACAAGCAGACAAGCTGGCCTATGCTGGTTTGTGTATTCTACAACCTGATCTGCACTGTGGGCATGATTGAGATCCTGGTCTCAAAGTAAAAAGTTTTGGATCTCTTGGAAAAAAGGGAAGAAAATGGGGGAAGAAGAAGAAATGGGTGGGAGAGAAAAAGGAAGAACTTTTTTGATGGGTCAACTGGGCTAACCTTGGAAAACAGAAGGGAGAGCACCTCCTGTAGCCATCTTATGGCATGCACACACCTTTTTCCAGGTATTCAACCAACTGTTGATATTGACACTGCTGTGAGGCGGTGAAGCAGCTCTAACTAAAGTCCACAGCCCAAGGGTATTGAGAATATCATAGCAGAACTGACTTAACTCAGCAGAAGTCCTTTAAAAGTTTGTGCAGTCTGTGAGCTCTACTCCAGCTAACATGAGCATCTACAGTTGTTCTCTCCTTACCAAGTTTGCCCCTCCCTACCTGTAGCAGTGGCATCTATAGCTGTGAGGTCAGTCTGTGATGGACCTTCCTTCCCAGATAGCCTGTCCATAGATTTCAATATTTCTTAATCAGCTTCCATATCATTAAACCAATTTCTCATGACATTTGTCTCCCCAGGGTGCCACAACCCCCACTGCTGCCAGCCCCCACCCGGTGTGGTCTGCATTGAAGGTGACAGGGTAGCAGCTAAGCTACCAAATCCCAGCCAGCTCTACTCCGGGGTTCCTGGATTCTCTATTGCACAGGGTAGCAGAAGTGACAACCAAAACACTAACCTGACTGAAGGTGCAAACCAACACCAGGAGAAGAGTTTCACTTCAATTAAAGGATCACTCTACTACTAAGACTAAGAGACAACCTTGGGAGACAGACTTGTGGAAGAGGAGAACTAAACAGGGATCTCCTGGGATCCACTGAGAGGCTCTCGGGTGGGCCTGGAGGATCAGACAGCCTGCATTCTGTGGTAGAAGGCCAGGTTTAGTGGATATCATCTTCAGAGGGGGTAGACCAGAAGGAGAAGGCATTTAGTCCAGTGGCATGATTGACTTCTTACATTACCGTCTACATTCAACAGAAATTAGCGAGATAAATTTCTATAAGTCAATAGCTGAATGGCTTAAGTATCTTCACTAAAATTATAGACCTTTTGCTCTGGTTAAGGGAAATCCATAAGTGATTCTTAGGGTTTGTCAGTTTCCAGTTGATACTGAGCACCAACACTGTCATTGAATTTGCTACTCTACCCACAGTGACATAGTTTTCCTTGTTACTTTTTTCCATATACCAGCATTTGGATTTCCTGAGGTCATAAACAATACTGCCACTCACTACTGAAGAACCAAGCACTAGCTCTAAGCAGCCACAGGGCTTAGCACAAAAATAAAATGGAAAAAAAAAAAAAAAACCAGATACATGGAAAGACAAAGCAAGGAAATGCTACCAAAACCTCCCAACTCCCCAGAAACTGGTTTAGGGAGACAGCCAGAAGGAGGAAACTATAAGCCACAGAGCAGAAAGTTCTGAAAGGGTAACAATGGAGGTGGAGCTGTTCAATAATGTGCTTGGTGCATTTAAATAAGATATAACTAATCAGATAAGATATCCTGGGTAACAAAAGAAAGCAGGAGGCATCACAATCCCAGATTTGATGTTGTACTATAAAGCTGTAGTGATTTAAAACAGCACGTTACTGGCACCAAAACAGGTATGTGACTCAATGGAACTGAACAAAAGAATCAGAAACAAGCCCAGGTACCTAGAGTTATACTTCTAGAATACTCAAAACATTAGGTTCTTTCTACCCTCTGCTGGTCTCCATCCTAGCCCCAAGAGGGCTGATCTTTCTTGCGATCATCCTATTGGGGGAGATTGACAAACTTCTTCATTGGTAGATAAATTTATTTTGCTAATATTTGGCAATTTCTAGGAGACACTGTCAGGACTGCCAACTTTGGGTGTTGCAGGGAGGATGGCTTCTGAGGGGGCCTTCTCAGAGCCTCTGATGTGGTGGTGAGTGATGTGGGGGCTCTCAAGGACTGCCGCTGTCCATGGCCTCCTGAGGAACACAGTGGAGAGGAAAAGGATGAGCCCCATGGGCCACAGGTTTTGTGTGTGTGTGTGTGTGTGTGTGTGTGTGTGTGTGTGTGTGTGTGTGTGTGTAGCAGGAATCGAGCTCAGGGTCTCGTGCTTGCCAGATGGGGGGCTGTGCCACTGAGCCATGTTCCCAACCTGGATTTTTTAAATGAAGAAATGGATAGGCACGTGCATGCAACAGTTCCTAGGTGCCAGCTTTTTCTTGTTATGTTTTAAACAGCTTTATAAACTATTGTCATAGAAGTTATTATGCATATTTATTTCACATGAAGAAAAAATAAGTTGTTCACTTGTGTCTTATAAATTTACTTGTATCTTACTTAATAGTTGTACATTTTAACATTCAAAGTGATGCTAGAAGACTAGACATCCTTATGCAAAAATAAATATCTCATACCATAAAAAGTTGATTCTAACTAAATCATTGACCTAAGGGAAAAAAATCACAAATCTATAAAATCTTCAGAGGAAAACACTGAAAAAAAAAAAGTCTTAGAGAAATTTAGCTAGGCAAGGACAATTTAGCTAGTCTGCTGGGACATAATACATGAATCTGAAAAAAACAAAACTGTTAAACTGAACTGGATCAAAATTTAGTTTTAGCTGCATTTAAAAAATAGTTGAAATAATAAAAATAAAAGCACAGCTCTAGAAACTTTATAATTACAGATCTGATAGGGGAGTCATATCCAGAGTACATATAGAATTCTTACGACATAATAAGAAACCAACCAATTTTATTAAAAGGCAAAACATTTGAAGTGACACTTTATCAAAGGGACTGGTGTTTATGCACATTAAAGACGTGCAAAATCATTGGTGATCAAGGAGATACATGTTAAAACCGTATTGAAGTGATACAACATATGTATCGGGATAGACACAAACTAAACACTAGCATCAGCAAGGGCCTAGACCTACAGTTCTCACACATTGCCAATACACAGTGGTGCAGCTGCTTTTGGAAAATTCTTTGACAGTGTCTAGAAATTAAAAACGCACTTCCCATATAACCCAGCAACATCTCATTACTTGGTACCATTTAAAAAGAAATGAAAATATATGTTCACAAAAAGAAACCGTATACAAATGTTTATAGTCTCATTCATATTTGTCAAATTGGCAACCCTGAGAACATCAAAAGAAAATGGACACACTATAGCAACGTAGAGGTTGGACTGCTGACGCAGCAGCGAAGCGGGACAGCTGTACCTAAACAAAAGAATGACTCTCCAGAGCATTATTTTAAATGGAAGAAGTCAGGTACAAAATATTGGTGTGAGTCCATTTTTATAACGTTGAAAAAAGGAAAAAGCTACAGAGAGTAGAATCAGATCAGTGGTCTTTGGGGAAGACAGCAAAGGGAAAGGATTAATTATAAAGGGAAAAAGCTTTGTCAAAGTTCATAGAACTACTAAATTCTATATTCACTGAAAATGGGTGAATTTTATTGTATGTACATTATACCTCAATATGTCTGACTTTTTAAAAAAATGTGAGAACAGATAATTGAAATACAAATAGCTGATGTCAGAATAACACTACCTGATGTCTATACAGATGAGAGAAGGTATGTGGTTCTTTGTTTGATTTCAGTGAGACATATATTTTCATAAACTTGCAAAAAAATCAACTACCCTCACCATTGGTAACAAGTAAAATATTTACATAGAAGTCAGACAAGGCAATTCAGGGTATAAATTATTCCCCACAGGTAGTGTGCTATTGGTAACACGGAAACACTCATGCTCACCATGGGAACCTATGAACATTACTTTAGATGGCGAAAGTATGACTATCACCTTTTCTAACAAAACATATTATAGGGCTGGGGAGATGGCTCAGTGGAATAAGTGCTCCCCTGGCAAGCACAAGGGCCTGAGTTCAATCCCCAGTTCTGCCAAAAAAAAAAAACATATGATAAAGGGACCTTGAGCAGAGCTCATCCTGGAATATTGGGGTCTACTCTCTGCATAATCACAGGCATTTCTATAAGGGAATAATTGGGATCATACAAGAAAGCTATAGAATGAAGAGAGAGATTAAGAGTCACGTAGCCACAACACCAAGTCTTCTGGCAACCCCCAGATCCTGAGAAAATCAAAAGCTTATTGCCCCCTCTGTTCTCTAGAGGGAGTGCAGTACTTGTCAGTATCTCAAAGTCAACTGACTTTTGGACATCTGGAACTATAACAGAAGAGTTTCCTTGAGCAGCAGTCATGAGAAACGAATATGCCACATCATAATGGCCTTGTCATAGAAGGATACAAGTGCATGTGCCTAGTCAGGATGGCCACAGCTTCAAGCATCATGGGGATGGACCCAGATGACCTGTTGCTTGGATTGTTCTCCACCATCAAAATCACACAATAGAGTTGGGGGCCCACTCAGAACACAAAGAATGATCAATAATCAGCAGAGACTGAAGCACAGGCCACTACCTGGCCACCTGAGAGCCATTCTTCCATCTCCCTGTCACACCCACAGTGCGCTCTGCTGAGTAACCACCTCGCAAACCTCCCTCATGGATTCAGGCAGCGAAAGAGATTAGACAGAAGTCACCAGGGAATGTCTCAGGGGCAGGTGTTCGAAGTTGGCTCACATAGGATGCAGGTGTTTCCCTTTCCTTTTCCTGATGTCTGTGAGATACAATCCCATCATCCCTCTGAAGGGGGCCCTATTGTCCCTTCATTGACAGTGAGATAACCTTAAACTATGTGTGCAATAAGTAAATGTGGAGGAGAAAAAAGACTGAAGCAGCCTGGCGTCTGATGGCCACAGGGTTGCTCTATTAGTCCTGGGCTCTTGGCCTCTGTTTTACATTTTAAAAAAAAATGCAGGCCTTATTTTGTTAATGTCACTGTTACATTGAGTTTCTATTAGTATTAGTCAAAAGCAATTCTGAGCTTATTCCAAGACCTAATTGGCTTTATAAAATGATCCTGAAAACTAGAGAAAGCAAATTAAAAATGAAAAGTTGTTGATAGCATAATTTCTCCTCTGGCTTAGTTTTCAGGGAACAAATTTACTGATGTCATAAGAGATTTCTTTGATTTTAATTCATTAATCTCTTCTTGATTTTTCTGGTTAAACAGAAAATGAATAGAATCATACAAGAGTCACCTTTGCCTCTATCGCCAGAAATATATGAAAAGCATACCTAAAGCCTAGTGCTTGCTCCCAATCAGGAAAGCTACCTTAACATCCAAAATACCAACTTCCTCCATCCTCATATATGAATAAGCAGTGTACTCAAAGGACATCAGAACTTTTCCTTACTAAGTCATGCAATTTTGCATTTTGTCTACAGCCATACCACCCTGAACGCACCCGATCTCGCCTGCTAAGTCATGCAATTTTGCATTTTGCAGTGGTTGACATTTTGGAGTTGGAAAGAATATTTTCCCCTGATCACTTACAACACAATTAAATCTACAAAAGGGAGGTAAGTTTGAAATCCTTAAAAGGAAAACAGTAAGACCCTGGATGAAGAGATAGAATAGAGAGAACTATGGACTGTACAGCTCGAAAGTAGATTAATGCAAGGATAAGTTGGAGGAATGATAAAAGTAAAAATAATAAAACAGACTTTCAGGCCATCTGATACTAGAATTTCAGCATTCAGTTTAACTGATGACTACTAGGCCTGAACCTCCCCAGGCTCCTTTCTATTGACAATAGCCCCATTTAGGCCTTACACAAATGCCCCATTAAGCCACCTCTCAGGCTGTCCTGAGGGCCTCCTTGGGGGATGGTGGGGCCAACAAACAGGAGGTACAGCAAACAAGATCACAGGCCCTTCCAGGTGCAGGCCCAAGGCAGAATGGTTCATGTATGCTGGGCTCAAAATTTAACTTTATTCTCATTTGACCTCTTTCATCCCCATAGTGGTTCTTACAAAGAGAGGTTCCAAAGGATATGGGGAAAACCAGAGCTGAAAGATTCCAGCTCTTTGCCCTTCCAGTAGGAAGGACAGACATCCCAAGCTCACAGAGGCTGAAGGAGTCCCACACAGGAAACCACCCAGTTTGCTACCAAAATCTTTATAAATGGAATGTGTCATTCAGTCTAGGCCACTAGGTAACAAAGATAAGAGCAATAGTGCTCACTTTTTTTTCTTCTGATCTGGAATATTCCTGGAGAAAGGCTGTAAACTGCATCACACCAGAGCATGACTGTGTAGAAAGACTTGGGTTGAGTGTCTGCAGGCCTGGCTTTGGATCTACCACTGTTTTGCTTCTGATCTTCACGGTTGCTCACCCTCTCTGAGCCGGCTTCCTCATCAGGACAATGTGTGCAATATGTGTCACCCAGGAGAAGGAAACCATGGGCCACAGGTACATTGAAAAGTGCATTCTTTTGTCCCCTCCAGTCAGAAGTCAAAAGTGGCCTCTGGACATGCTTTTTTCCACATATTGTCCAAACGTTTTTTTTTCTAATTTTTAAGGCCCACAACTTAAGATTTCTTCAAACACTGACTTAAAATTTCAGTACATCTTGAATAATCACAGAGGCAATGTTGACCTACATCCTTCTCTGACCACAAAGCTGGACCTGTGCTGCCTGGCTCATGGGAGCTCCAACCCAGCTGTGCTCATTTCCCTATGTTTCTCGCCTGGTAATCTAGCTATCCAAGGTTGACAAATCCACTAACGATCCAAAGGGGCCACTGAGCTTACGTCTTGTCTCCCTTGTGCCATTACACATGCCTCTCAAGCACTCTCATCTCATAGTGAAGCACTGGTCTAGTCCCACTCATGAAGAAATACTAGATTGAACATGAAATCAGAAGTTTTGGTCAACGCGTTATGTAAAGCAAGTTAGAAGGGAGAAAGGGAGGATGTACAATCACGTGCCCACATGTACACGACACCAGGAGAGGCTGGCTACTTCAGTTACATGCATTTCCTGCCCTAAATGTATTCCGTGAAATGAGTTCATGGAAACAAGCAAAGAATAAATAAAGTGGAATTCAACCAGCGTTAATGATTAAGCCAGTTTCTTTATTCTAGTAGAATCTGAGCCAGCTGGGATTTGCACATACAAGATTGGATTGTTTCCATTATCAAATAAAGAGAACAAATGATCAAGACTCTCATGATGCAAATGGAAGAATAAAGTGGTTCAAGTCCTGTGAAGGGAAATGTGGAAATCCCTAATAGGATTCTAGACAAATGTACCATTTAGACACCAAGTACCCATTTCTAAAAAAGTATTTTGAAGATACATCTGGCTGGGGAAAACATCATGTGCATACCTAAGTGCTTGCTTTCTTTCTTTTTTTCTTGAGACAGGGTCTCACTGTGTAGTTCAGGCTGGCCTTAAGCTCACTTTGTAGCTCAGGCTGGTCTTGAACTCACAACAATCCTCCTGCCTCAGCCTCCCAAGTGCTGGGATTATAGGACTGTGCCACCACGCCTGACTTTCTAATTGCTTTCAACTGCTGTATCACTAATAGGGCAACCACTGCCTCAGTTCATCCGAGACTGATTTTATTGGAATGCAAAATTTTCAGTGCTACACTGGTACAGCACAAGAAAACTCAGGACCAGTAAATTACCTTAAAATTCATCAACTTTAAACACTGTAATTTTTGTTTCATGGTGTCTCTGAGTCAAGAATCTGGACACTGTTTAGCTAAATGTGTGCTTCTCAGGCTCTCCTAGGTCTGTAGTCAAGGTGGTAGGCATGAGTTGGATTTCATATGAAGGGTCAACAAGGTGAAGGCCTGCCTTCCAGCTCACTCAAGGAGCTATGGGTGGGCCTGAGTACAAGAAGGCTGTGGAGACAAAAGCCTCTGTTACTTGCTGGTAGAATCCCCCTTTTTTCCTGGCATGTGGGTCTCTCCAACATGGTAACTTGCTTTAACAAAGCCAGTGAAAGAGAGGATTTACTGGAAAGATAAGAATCATAACTTTTGGTAACCTGATCATAGAAATAGCATGGCTTCCATATTGTTATATGTCATCTGTTAGAAGCATGTCACTCAGGAGTATCATTAAATATGAAAGGTAGAGCTCAATGCCTGGGTCCAGTGTAGACCCACCCCAAGCCTCAGCCAGGTGGATAAGACACAAGTAGACTTCCATTTCAAATCCCCTCGACTCCCAGCCAGCCAGCCTGCAGTATCTTTTCCCTAGGAACAAGGGATGCATTTCCTTTTGGGCAGGTGGGAGTGAATCTGGCTACCATGATCACTTTCTTAGGGCCACAGCATCTCCTGTGACAACTTTCTACACATAGCTCCAGTAAAAGTCACTACTGCCAGAAAGCCAAAGCTGGTTCATTTATTATTCCCCACAGTCCATGTGCAACTTTCCCAAACAGGCCATTTTTATCATCCATCAAACTGCCTGGAAGTTTACCTTGTATTCTGTCCTTAAGGAGTTGCCAGGGTAGTAGAACTACTTAGAAAACTGAAAGTTAAATTTCCAAGCTGAAGGAAATTGTGCTTACACCTCACTTTTCCACCTTGATATGAAAGGATACAGATTCCCTTTCTGGAATGCAGCTACCATGACTACAGGAATGGTAGTGACTTTCAGGATCTCTAAGACAAGATATGAAGGAAGGAGAGGAATTTCAAGACCTGCTCTGTCTTTTCCCTTTGTTTGTCCAAACCTTAATGTGCTAAGAATGCTGTGCTTTTTTTTAAACATGGAGGCTATGTAAGACCTAGGTAGGTCTTAGATCTTTATTGAGTTAATATTATCTCCTAGTTATTGTGGGCTGCTCAAGCCTGAAATCTTCTTTGCAAACAAGGGGACTGAGAAGACTTAAATAAATGAGACAAATGAAATGATTTCGTGGCTCCAGGAGAATCTAAACCCTCTCATAGAACTTATGATTCTCTGAGTTAAGGCCAAGAACTTCTCTGGGCAGCCTGTGTTTATTAGCTTTTCAAACAAAGGAGGGGCTACTGAAGAAAACGAAGGAATCTGAGTAGGACTTGGGAATCCCTTCAAGGACTTCTCCAAATAATACATTGCATTAATTCAGGAGAACTCTGTTTTCTCCAGGAAGGCCTTTATTATAGCAGTGAGAAGTCTTCAGCTGCAGTCTCCTTTTAGTTAATTGGAGTTGGAACCAAATGTCCTCAACTGTGGCCTTATCTTGTCCTTTGAGGAGTCTCCAACTTCACAGCCAATACAGGCCTCAGAGGGGACCAGTGACTCATAGAGACTCCACTGCCCATCTCTAGACAAGGGCCTAGAACTCAGGCAAACTCACACGTAAACATAAAAAGCCAACTTGTTAATATGCAATCCTGCTCAGAGCTGCTTCATAGTGGTCTCCCTCCGATCTTCATTGGACAGCCAAAGACTGAAATGCTCATGACAACTAAAGCAAAATATAATTGTCTTCCACTTATGCCCTGATGGTAAAAGAATGAGATGGTCTGACGCAGGGCATAAAAAGTAACCTTATGAACTACACTGGTTTCCCTAGGAGGGGGTCAATCAAAGGCAGTACTTAACTTAGCTACTCCACTGCCACTCAGGTGGGCCTGCATGCCCTCAAGTAGGTAGAGCTTTCTCATCTAGAACTGTCTCTCTCTCAAGCCACAGAGACCAAAGATCCATTCCATTCTCTGATGCCTTCCTTGCCACATGGTGTTTTCCTCTCCCAGAGTTTGTCTGCTGGCTCCACTCCCTGTCCACTGGGATGGACCTGCATAGAGTCTAGGGTCATTGCAGATGAAGGGAAGAATCCCTTCCTTGTGAGACAAACACCTCAGGGACAATCTCCTACTGTGTTGTACTCCAGGATCCCACACTCTTTTCTCCCCATTTTGAGTTATATTCTAGGAAAGTCCTCTTCTGGCTTCTTAAGCTGAAGGGTACCATGCCCTGGAGGGTAGGGAGAAGCGAAAAACTCATCTTGTGCATGAACATTGGCAGGCTTCCTGAAGGCCACTCGTTTCTGTTTGGGCACCTATGGAGAATACACCTCCTCTTCTCTCTGTGGGGGGTGCCAGGCAAACTCTCCATAAAGAAGTCTGTTGTTATCTTTAGGGCACAGCCTGGCCCCGTTAGGGCAAAACCTTCCACCACGGCTTGAGGACTGGCATCCGCCCAACAGAGAAAGCTGAGTGTTGCTCCTCTAGAGGATCCATACACATCTTTACAGATCCTAATGGAGCTTTGCTCAACTACCCTGAGAGCCAAGAACATGCTCTAGGGTGAGACAGGCAAGCTGGCCTCGTGGAGCCTAGAGGAGCCAAGCAGCAATTCTTTAATGTATTTGTGTAAGGGATAAGATGAAATATAGGGCAAAGTCTGAAAAGGCTCGGAGGGAGAGCTGAGAAAAGAAGGCAGATGTTGCAACGATACTCTTTCAAGTTCCTGTGCACTAGGAATCTGCAAATGAATGTTGGCAGGGCTACAGTCACAGTGCAGCGGGAGGCTACAGTTTACACATCTGGAAAGCATTTGACAGGGGCCAGAGTTCAAATGTGGCCTGTTTCAGCTGCCCTCGGACCAGGCAGCAGTGCAGGCTGATTCAGCAAGGGGCTGGCCCTGCCCTGAGGAGCCCCACAGTGGTGGCCTCACTCTGGGCAACCCCTGCCTAAGCCACTGGGCTTTCCTCAGTTTCAGTCACATGAAATAGTTGAAACAATTCTAAAAAGACAGAAGGGGCTAGGGGAAGACAGGAGTGAAGAGAATGAGCTATAACTGAGAGCAGCCTGGCTGGAAATCAAGAAACAAAATGTACTTGGACTGAATCCAGTGCATGAGTTAAGTTGAGAGCAAAGAACACCATTCAAAGGAGGGGAAAATCCTCTCTGCTGCACAGTAACACTCTGGGTTCATGCTCACACTGCACTGACTTTTCTCAGAAATCCCTGGACATTGTGCCTTCATTTACTTCAGGAATACAGCTAGATCTGTTGATCACAAGGAACTTGCCAATTCCCTTTTGTAAGCATTTATAGGGTTGGAGAGAGAAAGAGAAGAGAGAGAGAGAAAGAAAGCCTTCAAAGGTCAGGTCACTACTCCACTGCCCTGCACCCTCCTGCTGTTAAATATGAGATGTGATTCTGCTGCCCACAGGGGACCAGGTCACTTCTGGTGCCTACCTTCCCTCAAAGGAGAAGCACATCTTTGGGTGAGATTGGATCCCAGCTCAAAAGTCCTGCAAATGCTCCACAATGCACACAATATGGCTTGCAGCTGTTCCTGAGCTTAGCTTGGGGCCTCCTGTCACCATGTCTGGTGAGATGACCTTGTATGATAATGAGTTAAAGGCTCCAGGGTGTACCCACATTGCTTAATATGATCTAATAATCATATTGGAAAGATCAGAGTCCAACTGGGGAGAGAACACAGCATATGAAAAGCTGAGTTACACCCACCCCAGCATGTCTGTCATCCCAGCTACTTACTTGGGAGGGGAGGTTAAAACAGGAGGATCATGAAGTCAAGGACAAGTTGAGTGAAACACAGCTTCAAAATAAAACACTTTAAGAAGGGTTGGGGTTATAGCTCAGCAGTGGAGCCCTTACCCAACATGAATGAGCTTCTGAGTTTGATACTCAATGTTGGAGAAACATTTGACAAAAAACATAGTATGTACCACACATGAGCTAAAACAAGTGTAGAAGGACCTCCTCAAAATCCCCACCTCCAAAGCCTGTTGATCATCCTATAATTTGGTGGATGTCTCTGTCATCCCTCCAGATGCCTAATCTGGAAACATCCATGTGTCCCCTTTCACCATCCTGCTTCAGCTACCAGAAGCAGGCCCCTTAGCACCTCATGAATGTGCTGCTCCCACTCCTACCCCACCTCCCTCCATGTCCACAGCCTGTGTCACAGCAGCTTCTCCCAGGTGATCACCACACTGCTGTGCCTGCCCCCCAAGCCCCAGTCTTTTCTCTGACTCTCTAGTTGTCTTTCAGGACATAAATCTGAGGGTGTCGCTGCTCTGAAGTAGCCATTAGTTCCCCATAGTTTTTAAGATAAAGCTCAATCTCCTGAACATGATATATGAAATCTTCAGGTTCTAGTTTTTTCTCACTTTCCAAACTTCATTTTCAGTGGTGTGCTAGCAAATGTTTAACAGCCGGACCTCGGACAGACCACTACTGTGTCAAAGAACTCACACTCCTCATCCAGCAACAATAAATTTGCCATGTCCTGGTCGTGCTGTCATCTCTTGCTCATGTGGCCCTTTGCATACCTTTCTCTCTCTCTCTGCAAAGAGCTATACTCCCTGCCTGCCTCCATTTGCTGGCCTACATGTCAGCCATTGCCACACACTCCCAGGCCTGAACTCCACTAATCTTTTGGGTGGTTCTTCAAGTCAAGTGAATATGTCACAATGAACAATCACATGTGGCTACCACATCCTCCCTCCTTGGCATTGTGTTCTGAGGATGGGTGGGGGCTATCAAGCCAGGTGCTTCAAGGGAACAAGGACAATGTTTTATGTGTCCACACTGCCTTACACTCTCTCTGGCTTTTAGCAATACCCAAAATATACAATATGAGCAGAACTACTTTTTATTAATCATACTCTATGTTCTTATAAAAGAGATTCAAGTTCGTGAATCAGCATTCTAATGTGCATTCATGCTATAGAACTTCCACTGAGATGCAGCCCAAACTCTGGGAAGGATAATGTAGTTAGCAAGAATTTTGTGGAGAAGAATTCCTAGACTTATCCAGTTGCATTACATGATGCCTTGTTGAAGTTAAATTACGTTAAGCATTAGTACTTTGCTAGTATAGGGACATTCCATGCAATGTTAAGAAATACTGATAATAAAAAAGCATTCATTCATTTGTGGGAGGATGGATGCACCTTAAGGCCATAATATTAAGTGAAATAACTCAGACATGATTAAATGTTAACTGATTTCTCTTAGGTGAGAAACCCAAATTATAAATAAAGAGGCTCAAGAGATGGAGGGAACAGAAAGAAAAGGAATGTAAAAGGAATTGACATGAGGTATGTCCACATACCAATCCCACACAAGGAATGTAAGTGCTATGTACTGCAAATATACACACAATATTTTCAATTTAAAAAGAAATCACTGACAAAAAGTGTTCATTTATATGTTTAGCTTTTTTGTTTTGGTGGAACTGGGGATTGAACTCAGGCCCTTGCCCTTGCCAGGGAAGCGCTTATTCTACTGAGCCATCTCCATGGCCCCATTTATCTGAAATTCATGATTTCTAAGTGTTCTATAGATTATCTGGAAGCCCTACCCTAAACAAAAGGGTCTAAGCAGAATGCAGAGAACATGGAAACACACCAGGTATCTTTGGACTGGCTGCTTAGAACATGACCTTTCTGAGCACAGTAGATGAACAGCCAAAACCAAGAGAACACTGAAATTGAGATTGAGGTGGGCTGACCAGATAGCTTTGTGGACTAATTCACTTGCTTAGGTAGGCACAGGGACTGGAGTTCAATCCTTAGCATACCATGCTGGCCCTGCCCCTGGGGCAAGCTGAGATGGCAAATGAGACTGGGTGGCACGTGTCTGTAATCCTGGCACTTGGGAGGCTGAAAACAGGAGGATCACAATGAGTCTAATCTGTGTAGTGAGACTCTGTAGGCCTTGTACTAAATACACAAATTAAAAAAAAAAGAAGTTGAAATTGAGGTGACCAGACAGGAGATGAATGCAATTGTTCTGTCATGTGTTCCAAGTTTATAAGCTGGTCCAGAGGCAATCAAAGGACTGGTAAATAGGATGGATTTGCAAAGAATGCATGGGGAAGGTGCTGATGAAGAAATGCTCAAAGTCTTAATATTCAAGAGGAGAAAGCAGATTGGACAGAGTAAATGGAGGAGAATGAGTGTCAAGTAGATGGGCTGAATGTGAGTTGAAAGTAGAAGCACCAGGAAGCAAGCTATAGCAGCCATGAGGCCAGGAACAGAGGCTGAGACATGTGTGACCATGACAGTCCTCACAAAGTCTCTGTCATTCAAACACTCCGTACACAAGAGCTCTCCATCACTCACTCACTGTCTATGCTCACAAATGTCCCAAAGCCTAGTAGAACACAGATGTGCTAAAGTGTTAGGAGGCAGCTCCTCGTCCCCAGCTCCAAGGGTCCTGCAGGCCGCTGCGGGGACAGCCTGCTCCTTGGCTTCCTGGGAGCATGCTTGCTGCAGTTCACTATGCAGCACTGCTAACACAGGGCTGAGCACATTTTCAGTTGCTCATCTCAGGGCATTAGAAGACCTGAACTTGATGTGGCATAACCACAGCTGAATGTGGCAAACTGCTTATCTATGTGAGCATGATGGAGGCAATTGGTGGAAATAATAGAGATGGAAGTGCTTAAAAATCACAACAGGCTATGAAAATGCAAGAATATTGTTGTTCACACAAACCCTATCTACACTACAACTGAAAATAAATACCCAGACATTCAAAATTACATTTGTATCCTGCCAAATTCCTTCATATTTTCAAACAAATTCAGCCCTTGTGAGACACTTCCTAAGTCCCTCTTGCCTTTCCTTCACTTAGCATCCTCTATTTCCCCATAGAGGCGATAACTTACTAATTAAGGGTTTCCCCTGACACAAGAATGTTTGAGTGTTGAGGGCAAGAATTTTTGTCTGTTCTTTTTACAATTCTATCTCTCCCTGCCCCTAAACAGTGCTTATGTCTGATTGGGTGGATCGACTTTGTAGTTTTCACAGGGTTGCCTGAGCTTGTGTAGCTAGGAAGTGTCCTGAAAAGATAACTGTGAATAATATCTCAGAGTATCAGATAACTAAGCATCAGATAGTCATGAGAATGTCATAGGGACACTGCAGGTGGACAACTTGATTGTCCTAATAAAGTTGTAGGACACCTACATCCTTCCTGGCAGACAACGTGCTGAGCATCTCAGGTAACCCACGAATGCTAATTTCCTGCTTTGGTGTGAACCTGGCCACTCCCAGCTGTTTGACATTGCTCTTCTATCTATAGAGGTCTCAGAGCTTTGGCCCAGCCCTGCTGAGGACAGACACCACAAAGGCACCCTACGGACTGTTCTTTCCTGACCTCCTGGGATATTATATTGGTTTCAAATGCCAAAGAAGAGTCACATTTGAATTCAGATTCCAGAGCTCAGCATGTATAGTGCAGCCTTTCTGTATACCCACTCCTCCATCCCCGTAGTAACCCTAACTACTGTAGAGTGGAATTGGAACCTCTTTGCACATGGCGTCCTGCCAGGCAAGTAGAACAGAAAGGATTCCCGTGCAGCTTCCCAGCACAAGCAGGCCTCCCCAATGCAGGCAAAGCATATACAAAAATACACTGCAGCTGAAGCTGTGATGAGCCTGGAAAGGCCAGCTATACTCTGCAAGCCAGCTGGTGTGTGCCCTGCTTGAACAATGATGGGGATTGCCCAGCCCTGGAGAACTGCTGCTAAAGTCTAACACGCTGTCTTGTCTGAGTGTGCATGGCCTCCCTGTGAGGTTTGCAGGATATAAAGGAGAATGGAGGAGTCTTACCTAGAGAACACTCCTAAGTAGCTGATCCCTTCCTAGAATCTGGTTTCAAGATGACTGATATAAATTAGCAGAGGAAGGAGGAGCACATAGCTCACAGGGGCCAAAGTGGAGTACCTGAAGAAATCTTGCATGACACCCAGTCCCCCAGCTGGTCTTCATGAGAGGGTTTCTGTGCCTGTCCTCTCCTACACCCCTTTATCCACTGTCCTTTCCATCTCTTCTTCTGCATGTCAACCCACCCCATACAGAGAAGAGGCTCCTGTTTTTCCCTCCAAAAGGAGGGAACTGCCTTCTGCCACCCCTGACCTCCAAGGTTCTCAGCTCCCAAGAGACTTTTTGACCCCCTCTGCTTCTCCTTCTTGACCCCCATCCACTCATCATAGTTCCTTTGGCTGCCTAATTACCACCAGGTGTGAAGCTGATGGGCTGCGGTTTGTGGACCCTAGTACTGCCAGAGCCTTTTCCCTTCATTGTTTGGAAGCCTGTCTCTATCTAAGCCCTAATTCTTTGTGCCACTTCAGACCCAGCTTCCATTATTTTGTTTTATTTCCACATTAAGTTAAACAAGTCACATGTTATCCTGCATTGATCTTATTGGCTCTAGCTCTTCTGTTGTGACTCAAGTGAAAGTCTGATGGGAATAAAACTCCACAGGCCCATTCCAGGGACTCGTCTGCTTTCTAAGTGGAACCTAGGAGACTAGAAGTAATGTTTCATTTTAAAACTCTGGTGGCATTTCTTGACTCATTTCTCAAATGAGTTCTGTACCTCATTGTGCCCCCTTCGCCCTACAAAAATCAAGAGGAAGAATAAAGTTAACTACAAAAAACTATGGAAAATATGCAGAAGTTTTTGCTGTGGCTGTCCAGTCCACCCAATTCTGGTTGAAAAACTGAGAACCGCTGATGAATGGGTTTCAAACATAAGAAGAAGGAAGAAACTGAGCTAGAAAGGAGTATGAAGGTTCAAGACTCTGAGGATGCTACTAGGCATCCGTTGGAGGCTATTTAGTCCTCACTCCATACCTGCATCTCATGATAAGTGAACTTGCAACTACAGAGATCATAAGGCATCACTTTGGAAAATATTCTTTCTTGAAACATGCACGCATGACCACAAGTCTGGGCAAAGGCACCTTCAGGATGAATAACCTACAGACTGAGCACAGCCACTTTTAGAAAGAGCATATTTTAGAAAGAATAAATAAACTTGTTTTACAGTGATGTTTATACATGTGAGTCTGATTTATTTCACTTATGAGTATGCACTGTAAAACAGGCCTTATGTTTGTACCCCAAACCTTTTGAGCACAACCAACCTCTGAGAAGTTCTCAGTATTGCTTTAATACACTGTATTTTGCTTTTTCCATCACGTAGGGAAACATTTGGACTATTTAGGAGTATTGTAAAGGACTCCTCCAGGCTGGCAAGATAGCTCAATGGACTAAAGCACCTGCTTAAGCAGAGCACAGTGACTGGTTATTGATCCCCACTATGCTGTGGGCCCTGCCTCTGGGGCTTGATGAGATGGCGAATGAGACTGGGTGTGGTGATATGTGCCTGTAACCCCAGCACTGGGGAGGCTGAAAACAAGAGGATCTCTATAAGTGTGATCTGTGTAGTGAAACCCTGTAGACACTGCACTAAATATATAATAATTAAATAAATAATAGCCCAAAAAGAAATCAAGCTGTCTCACATGTGACCAATTGGAACAGCTGGGCACATTAGACTTCTGAGATCACCTCCCCCAAAGAGTCCCGGCAAAGCAGATTTATAATCTCATTAAGGCAGTAACTGTCTTGCCCTGGCTGTAGCCACTGGCATTATGCAACTGAGAGACATCATCTGACACAGGAGAGAAATGGAATCTAGTGGATTTGACCCTCTACAAAAAGGAAATAGTAGTCTCTTTCTTAATCCTGTAGATATGCTATTGAGCTTTTCCAATGTCACAGAATACCTAGCAGATCAGTATATGCACAGATCAACCTAAATCTTAAGGTTGCACTGTAAAACAAGTTTATTTATTTAATTATATTCATAAAAAGAATACAAACAACTACGACCTCACTCATTCATAAAAAAATTTACATTACATATTATCTTTAAAGTAGTTGTTCAGATTACCAGATATAGGCATGCAAAATTGATCAAACAGTTGGGTAGTTACTGTTCCTTTCAATAAACCAATAGAAATTAGTACATTTAATTTAGCTATCATATATATTTCCCCTTCCTGTTTTCTTTCTTTTCTCCTTTGCCCCATCCCAATTGTTCTTTACTTTTGAGCAGTTTCTTTCCCTTCCAGGATATCTACTATACCTTTCAGATCTTATTTACTCTTTCAGTTTCTTACACTAGGGAGACAATATGATGTTTATACATGTGAGTCTGATTTATTTCACTTATGAGTATAGACCTGCATCCATTTACCTATAAAAGCTTCAAGCTTATCTTTCTCTACTCCATTGTATAGAAAGACCACATCCTTTTTAATCCATTCCTCAGTTGATGGGCATCTGGGTTGTTTCTGAGATTCAGCTATTACAAATCATGGGTGTACATGATATTGCTGTGCTATGATATTTTCATTTCTTCTGAGAAAATACCCAGAAGGAGAATAGCTGGGTTGAAAGAGACAATATGCAACACAACAACCATTGTTAATTTCCTATCATCTTGTTTTGAATTTCTGTATTGTTTTAGAGCTTTTTTAATTCTCTTTAAAATAAAAAAAGCAGGCCTGCCAGATAGCTCAGCAGATTAAAGCACCTGCTTAGGGAGACACAGGGGCCCAGGCATGGCCCTGACCCTAGGCCACGCTGAGGTGGTGATTGAGACTGGGCATGGTGACACGTGCCTGTAATCCCAGCATTTGGGAGGCTGAAAACAGGAGAATCACTGCAAGTCTGATCTGTGCTAAATACAAATTAAAGCTTTAAAAAACCTTTTTTTTACAAAACCTTTTTCATAAGCATACCGTCTTCATATATCCACAATTTAACAATAAAAAAGGGAAGTGTACATTGTGATTAATCATCTATTGCATGCATAATCTTTGTATTTTCATGTAAAATCCATTGCAGAGGTCTTTATACATCAATTAATACATCTGTACCACTTCGTATTTCATATGTTCCTTTGGTTATCCTTACCTCACAGTGTATGTAAGCTATCTTTTCATAGTATGGGTCCTAAGCAGTGTTATAATAGTCTAACAGCTGGATTCTTATATACATTTTATATAGGAAAGATTTCCTTTACAATAAATTCCTGGAAACAAATACACATTATTCACATACTGCCAAACTGCTGACAGAAATAACTATGAATATTGATGCCTATTAAAAATACATTAAAATGTCCTTCCTCTGCACCATTATGATATCGGAGTTAGTATTTTTATCATCTATGCCAATTATAAAGGAAAAATAATAAAAACCCACTGATGTGATGTTTGCTTTACTTTGATCATTATTAGTATAGAACATTTTGCATATACTTTGTATCCTTGCTATTGTTTCTCTTTTGAAATTCTTAAGCATGTCACATGTCCATAGTTTTCTTTAAGATCTCATTACATAGCAATTCTTTTTTAAAGTGATGGCACTTACAGACTCTTTCGTTTTTCATTTTTTGCTTGTTTATTTGTTTGTTTGGTTAGTTGGTTGGTTGGTTTTGGGTTTGGGTTTTTTTTGGTGGAACCGGGGATCGAACTCAGGCCCTTGTGTTTGCCAGTGAAGCACTTATTCCCCTGAGCCATCTCCCTGGCCCCCATTTTGTTTTTGATTTTTAAATATTTTTATTTGTTTCTTTTCTTTATGCATTTCTGGCACTTATATATCTTTAAAAAGAACCTCCACTTCAAGTTTATGAAAACACAATTTAAATTTTTTCTTGCACCTCCAAACTATTTGTTTTGCATTTAAGTGCTTATTATCTGATAAAATTTGCTAGCAAAAGTCACTCTTTATTTTTTATCATTTAATAAGTGAAACATCAATTCATAACTCATTCTAAGTTATTGATTTTTGTACCAAAACTTTATAAATGTTCAGTTCTAGAAATGCTGCTCTATTTTATAGGCATTCTTTTCTTGAGTACTATTATCAATTGTACTTACTATAGCTTTGTAAGCCATGTTCATGTCTCAGAGGCAAACTTCCTTGTTTTAGTACCTATTGTTTGGTTATTCTTATACTTTTAAGAGTTAGTCTGTCCCTTTCCCTCAAAAAAGATCTTATGCTTACAATAGTGTTAAACCATTAGAACAGTTTGGAATTGATAGCCTTACAATGAGTAAATTGTTTCTTCCAGGAAAAGCAAGGTGTGCCAATGCATTCAAGTTTTCTTTCATTTCTCTTAATAGTGCTTTCACTCTTTTTACATAGGTAATAATGTCTGCTACTATGTGAACTGTCTCTTCTTCTCCCTGCTATATTTTACAAGTAGTTTTCATTGTTATCACTACTGTGTAATGTAGGTAAGCAATCCTTAGACATTATGAATCCTAAACAGTGTTAGAATAAATATCATGTGACCAAAATAATGTAGATTTTTCTCTTGTACCTTCAAACTATTTTGTCCATTTAAATGCTTCATCTATGTAACATTTGTTGCCAGAACATACTTTTTATTTCCCACAATTCAAGTTGTGCAAGCTGTGCCCCCTACCTAGACATTCTCCTCCCAGGTTGCAGCTTTTCCTCATCATTCATCACACCCCTTCAGTGTACCCAAGGTCTTCCCTGACCATCCAGTCCTCAGCAGACCCCATCACTCTCTCCTCACAACTTTCTGTTCTATTTTTCTAAATATATTTATCATTAACCTTGAATAATTAATTTGTTTACCTATTGATTTATTGGTTCCCTGGGTATCATCTCCCTTCCATCTGTCTATGCCTTGAAGCTGAGGTTTCAGAACAGTCATAATTTCTAGCTTGAACATCATTGAATTTGTCATGGACCAAAAGAGTAACTGGTTTATAGAGCAGCGCTCTATAAACATCACAGAGAGTGGAATAAATGAATAAGCCAACAACTCCGGGCCTCCGGAACCACCACGAGCAATGTCTAATGTAAGCAGCACGCATTGCACAACTGGGCATCAGCATCTCATACCTGGTTATCATGGAAAGAACTAGGAAAAATAAACCTTACATATTAATTTATTTAGCCAGACCATGGGGTGATTAATAAGTATTTCACAGGACTGGCTCAAAACTTAAGTGAGAAAGCATATATAATGCAACAGTGTCATTCCTGGCACACAGTGAGTACTCAAGACACAGCAGTTGTCACCTATTCCTGAGTGTTCATTTACTAAGCAGAGTTGTTACTTAGAATGCCTTTTACAATAAAGGAGCTTGAAACTTAGTGCCCGGAAAATCCTGCTGTTAGATCAAACTATACCTCCAAATTAGGAGTAAAACAGGAAGTGCTACCATCTGGGATGAGTCTTGGTTGCGGTTTGTTTTCTGAAATTCAAGAGCAATAGACATTTCTACTCTCTACCTGAAAGTAGAACAAAAAGTCCAAGCCAAGGACAGTGTCAACAAACATCTGCCGTTTTGCTACAAATCAACACAGTTTGGGCCTGTAATCTTAATACTGAATCAGGGGGAAATATTCATTGCTCAGATGTCACATAGCATGTTGAAATTAATAAAGGGGGCATTAAACATAATCTCCACAGGAAGGTCCAAAATTCAAATGAATTAGTGATTATGGTTTCTGTGAGCAATTTCCCTGAATTTCCATGGGCCTACAACCTGAAGAGAGTGCATAAATCAGACCAGATTATGAAGTCTACTGCAGTAAAAGTGATCCTCTCTGAAAAGAGAAATGAATTCTTTGACCTGTCAAAACACTGCCCTTAGACTGGCAAGATAGCTCAGTAGTCTAAAGCACCTGCTTAGGCAAGCTTAGGCAAACACAATGGGACCTTGGTTTGATCCCTGGCACCACATTCTGTGCCAGCCCCACCAATAGGGTAGGCTGGCAGGCCACAAAAATAAATAAATACTATCTTTATTTATTTTATACTTCCATTTGTAGTTCACAATTGAGAAACCAGTTTTATTATTATTATTATTATTATTATTATTATTATTATTATTTAATCACTTGAATTTTAAGTTTATGGGCACATGTGTCTATATCTCATGAGGACCAGGATGGCCACCCAAAGACCAGAAATCTCGCTGTGACACCTTCTGCATGGTGGTGACACAACTTTGATCAAGCTTACTGTACTTGAAATTCTTTTTTTTTTTTCATTTATTTTTATTTTATTAAAATACAAATGTCAATCAGACAGTTTCAAGACACCTTAACCATACAGAGTCGATGAATTAATACATTGCAAACTGTTTTCATAACGTTTTGGTACTGTACAAGGTGCATACATGAAATTATATTTACAAGTTTTTTTATAGCTGAATTATATCAAAGATTCAATAATTATTTACCTAGT
>PVKA01033879.1:0-23970 GCA_004027165.1 Ctenomys sociabilis | reverse complement strand
TCTCTCTCTCTCTCTCTCTCTCTCTCTCTCTCTCTCTCTCTCTCTCTCTCTCTCTCTCTCTCTCTCTCTCTGTCTCTCTCTCTCTCTCTCTCTCTCTCTCTCGTATTTGTTTTTTTAAGCTTTTTTTTTTCTCTGTAATGTATTTGGTATAGGGTCTCACTGCGCAGTTCAGACTCCTAGTGATCCTCCTGTTTTTAGGCATCCCTGGGCTGGGATTACAGATGTGTGCCACGGTGCCTGGACTCTGTTGCCGGCTTAGCGTGCCCGGGGGTGGGGCCAGTGTGGTACCCAGGATGAAACCCTGGTCCCTATGCTTGCCTAGGAGGGTACTTAGTCTGCTAAGTTATCTTGCCTGCCCTAGTGGCTTTTCTCTTGTGCGTGTGTGTGTGTGTGTGTGTGTGTGTGTGTGTGTGTGTCTGTGTCTGTGTCTGTGTCTGTGTCTGTGTGTCTGTGTGTCTGTGTGGCTGTGCGGCTGGCTCAGCCCACCCTGGGGGCAGGACTGATGGCACATGGTGCTGGGGATTGAACCAAGGTAAGCAGACACTTCAGACTGCTGAAGTATCTCCTCAGCCCTCTTAATCTTTTCTTGTTAGTGCTGCTCATAACAGAGGCCCTGTGGTCGTGCCCAGGGGTATGGGTGAGGCCTTGAGACCAGAGACAGCTTGCATACCTCCTAGCTCTGTCCCTTTTTGCAAGCAGAGGGAGAGACCTCAAGCTATCATCTGCTGCCCTGCACAGGGCGCTTGCACTTCATGGCTGGGCAGAGGGAAGATGCTGTCCACGTGGAGGGGACCACAGCTCCTGCAAGTAGGAGCTCAGGTTGGGAGACAGTCTGTGCGCATGCTGGGAAGGCATGGAGGCTGCCAGCTGGGCACTGGGGCAAACAGGGAGGCCGTGTGGTCCTGTCGTGGAGTCCGCTACCACAGCTGAGCAAGCAGCCTCGGCCGGAGTGCAGCAGGGTGGTGCAGGCGGCTCTGCCCTGCCTCCAAAGGTCCTGTCACCACACTGCCTAGCCACATTGGCTCTGCCGGCCTCAGGCTTCTTTGTCTGCTTTATCGCTACCAGGGGTTGAGTGTTGAGCCCCTGCTGAGCTCCAGGGAACAGCAGGGTACGGACAACCTGGTGGCCACAGAGGGTAGGAAGGCAGATCAGACACTCAAGGAGCGAACTCTGTTCTGAGAGCTGGGCCTCTGCCTTTGAGCATTCAGAATGCTGACTAGGAGTGCCCCTCCTGAGCACCCTGCAGGAGGTGGGGCTGCCTGGAATTCTGCAGCCTTTCCTGCCTGCCCTCCAGCCATGCATGGACTGGGTAGACAGCACAGTGGCCCATAAATCAAATCTGTGTCATTAATCCATTTCCATGGAGGGTTTGTCGGAAGACAAGCTAAAGGGTTTGGTGTGCTCAGCAAGCATGGCCTTTGTTCTAGGGGACAAGTGATTGGTCTCTGTCTGGCAAGAAACTGACCAAAGGACCACAATGAACTGTCCTTGTCTTCATGGGGGCCCAGATATAAGTTGAAACAGGAGAGCTGAGGCTGGCAAGATAGCTCAGTGGACTAAGCGCCTGCTTAGGCAAGTGCAGGTACCAGGGAAACTGGCACCACATGTGTGGACCCGGCCCCCGGGTGTGCTTAGCCAGCCACCCAGACCAGGTATGGTGGCTCACACCTGTAATCCCAATGCTGGGGAGGCTGAGACAGGAGGATCACTACAAGTTCAAGCTGCATAGCAAGCCCTGTACCAATTACATAAAAATAAAATAAAAAGGCCCAGCTGTCTAAAACCCTCTGTGACAAAATGCTAGCTCTGTAGTAGCTTGACGAACTTACCATTACCCCTCAGTCTCTGTAGCCCAGAAGTCTGGACACGCCTTGCCTGGGACCTCTGCTTAAGCCCTCAGGAGGCTGGGAGCCAGGTGTCCACCAGGGCTGCCATCACAGCCAAGGAGCCACTGGGGAAGGGCCACTTCCACCCTCATGGTGGTGGCAGAATTCAGTGCCTTGTGGTCGTAGAACTCAGTTTCAGTTTTTTGGAAGAGGAGACCATGCTCAGTAACTTGGGGGATCAGTCTGAGTTCCTTGTCACCAAGGAAGGGCACCTGCCTCCTTCCTCCCTTCGGGGCACCTGTCACTGCTGCTGTATTTTCTTGGTGGGAAGGCCACTCTTCAAGAAATTGCACACTGAGCTGGAGGTGAGGGTCCTGGGGCCAAAGGAGTCCAACCCCACACCTCACTGTAGAAACTTTGCCTGCCAACAAAATCAGGAGGGAAGTAAAAAAACATATCTTTGTATGAGGATAAAGTTTAAAAAAAAATAACTGATGAGCTCTGCCACACCTGTGTTACCAGCACTGATAGGAATGACTGCCCAGACCCAGGTTCAAAGCAGGGAAGTAGACCCAGACAATGGAAAAAGACTTAAGGTCTTATTCAGTTACCAGGAATCGAACTCAGGACCTTGCATTTGCCAAGCAAGCGCTTGTGCCACTGAGCTATATCCCCAGCTCCCAGTTGTCAATATTTGAAAAGCTTCCAACATTAAAGGACATGCCTTCTGCTTAACTATTAACAAACCAGAACATTCAGTTACCTGGAAAATCTCCATCCCTAAAACATTCAGAGAATCTGAACCTTCTCCAAAGAAGAAGATTCTCCAGCCCACATGAGTCATTCCAGCCTCTGACTGAGCCACCTCAGAAAGGGGGGGCCCTTGTGAGGGTCCCACTTGTAGCCTTTCATTCTTACTGCTCCACCGCTTCCACACAGCACCCACCCCACCTCCCAAGGCCCAGCCACTGTGTCAGGACAGAATTGACTGATGCCCCAGCCCAGCCCAGGCTCTGCTGAGCCCATCAGGGTGAGCACAATGGGGCAGCAGAGGCGGAACCCTATTTCTGAGGCTCATGGTTGATGGACCACTGCACAAGCTGCGATTATCATTTTAATTGCAAGGCTGCCCGAGACCTTATATTCAGGGTGCAGGTTTCAAAGGCCACAAAAAAGCCCTCTGCATGCTTAAAACGGGCTGTGGAAATGTCTGTGCTGCTGGCACTGAGAAGCCCATTATGATAGCCTTCATTCTTAGCCTCCAGGTTGCAATCAAACCTGCCCAGAATGGAGAGCCTGACTCTGTTGCAAGGTGAACAACAGGCCTACTTCCCCTGAGACCCGCGCTCAGACCCTTGGCCACTGCCGTCTTCTTGAGGCCAGGGCTGTGACTGCTCTTCCTTACCCTCCTATCCAGCAGCCCTTGGAGCTCACTGATCCCTCTGGCCTGGGGGAAGAAGCCCTAGCAGGGCATTCTGATGTCTTTTCTTGTGGCTTTCAAGCTGCTAGCAACCCTCACGCTCCACCTTACACTCCCAGGGGACACGCCACACTCCTAACTGGTGAGAAGCATAGCCTGTGTTCCTTAATGACCCTTCAGTGGGCAAGGTGCTTTGGACAGTGGCAGGTGCTTTGTGTGAGTTGCTGGTATGTGGCATCAAAATGTTTCCACCATGAAGTTAAATATCTTCAGCTTTCCAGAGTGGAAAGCTCACCCGGCTTCTTTTGTTTGCTTCATGTTTAGAGTTAAGTGGTAACTCCTGTACACCCTTGTACATGCCTTGTGTGCCTAATGCACATCAGCTCTTATCCCAGCTTAGAACTCTTTGCCCATCAGGGGTTCATGGTTTGACCTACAGTGACCAAAGCCAAGAGTCAGGCCTTTCCAGTGGGTGGTTTTAATTTGTGGTGCTGAAATTGGAACCCTGGGCTGCCTGCATGCCAAGCAATTGCTCTGCCACTGGGCCATGCCCCCAGCACTTCTAGGAGATATATATATATATATATATATCCCACTGAGCCATCTTCTTGGCCCCTAGGATATTATGTTATTAAGACAGGTATACTAGGCCAGGGAGGTAGCTCAGTAGAATAAGTGCTTGCCTGGCAAGCACAAAGGCCTGAGTTCAATCCCCAGTTCCACAAAAAAAAAAAAAAAAAAAAAAAAAAAAAAAGACAGGTATACTAAAGGAAAACGCAGGCATGTTTAGTACAATCCACCCTCCCTCATGGATCTCCAGTGCTTGGAGCCTTCAGGAACACATCAGGTTTGTGGGCCAGGGAGCTATCTCAGCGGTCTACGTACCTGTCTGGCAAGTGCCAGGACCCAAGTTTGATCCCTGGTGTCACATGTCATGCCAGTCCCAAAAGTGGGTGTGGTGTGCTGGCCCCAAAACTGGGGATGGTGGTACATGCCTGTAATCCTAGCAATGGGGAGGCTGAGATGGGAGGATCACTATGAGTCTGAGTTGCATAGTGAGACCATGTGTCCAATAAATTTTTTCAAAAATCAAGTTTGCACGCAGCCTGTTTGGCTCTGGGTCTGCTGTGCTGTGATTAGAAAGGTTCTTGTCCTTCTGTGCCCCACACAGCGGTGTTCATGGCCTGTGGCTGCTACTGGGGAAATGCCTTTTCCTCTCATCCTGGTCAGTCTAGGAGCTGCTTCCTCAGACGGCTTTAAACTTGTGTAGCAGCAGGGCTGCAGGAGTGAGTCCAGAACTGGCCTGCACATCTCACTTGGGTCTGAGAATGCGTCCGGGTCCTGCCAAGCCTGGTGGGGCTTGCTGCGTGTGGGCAAGGCACCAAGCAGGCAGCAGGGCAACTCTTCTCCTCCCAGTCATACGTCGAGTCCCCCACCACTGCCAGATGGGTCAGGAAGGCTGGGTGGGAGTGTGGGCCTCTCTGGGGACACTGTCTCATCTTTTGTCTGACACCAGTACTCAGCATAGCTTAGTGTTAGCCTTCCTGACATCGGCTGCTGTTGGTGGAGTGACAAAGTAAGTGTCTTAGGAGGCTGGAGATGGGGATGAGACGGTGTCGGGTGGACTTAGCCATGTGCCTGGGTGACTGGGGACAGTGGGAGAAACAGCAGAGGAGCTTTGCCACTGTCCCCAAGTGACCTCAGCAGCCTCCCCACTTCTGTGTTTCAGAACTACTTTGAGAGCTACCTTGCTATCGCCTCCACTGTGCCCTCCCTGCTGTGCCTCGTGGCCAACTTCCTCCTGGTCAACAGGTAGGCCTCCCCAGTCCAGGCCCACACCCGCCTGCCCACCGCAGCTGGGGTCCTGCTTCCTCGGTGGCCACCAAGAGGGGGGTAGCAGCTTGGACCTTTTGCTGCAAGTCAGATCCATTTCCCTTGGGGAGACCCAGTCAGGAGCTGGACTCTCAGCCTTCAGGCACCTGGGGTGACCCAGTCAGCAGCCAACTAGAGGAGTGTGAGGACCCAGGACCCTTGCTCCTCCTCTCAAGGGGCTTATCTGGGGACACTGTGGATGGCGCGATGTGGCGGGGAAAAGGCTTACAGGGCTGTTTGGAGCACCTGAGAGCAGCTGGAAGCTGAAGTGTCACTGCTGCCATGGGTCACCTCACCTCCCGGGGCTCAGCTGGCAGCACCAGTGGGTTGGTCCACTCCAGACACTGGGGATTCCAGACATTTGGTTGGTAGGGTGGGGACAGCTCCCTTTGGGAGACCACAGAAGACAGAATTGCACAGCAATCAGCATGATCCATTGACCCCGTGTGTGACTCATGGCCCCTTCTCAGTCTGAGTTTGCAGACTGAGCTACTTTGCCTGCATTTCCCAGGAGCTGCCACTGGGTGATACCAGAGACTTCACTGCTCCATTAACCAGGGCTTCTCTGGGCTCCGGCCCACTGAGACTCAGTTCACTGACGGGTTTTACTCCTCTCTAATCACTTTGTAGACTGCCAGGAGCTCTGGCTGAACATGATTGTAAGGTGAGCCAGGCCACAGGGAATGTGCTAGGATTGATTAGTGATGCCTGCATTGAGTACAAGGGTTCGGGGTGGCCCAGTGCCGGTGCATGCTATGCCTGAATAGGGCCGTCTTTCCAGACATTGTGCTGTGGAGCTGTTCCGTCCACTATGTGTTATGACCCCAAGCCAAGTGGCTCAGAATAGCAGTGATAGCTAGCTCTCCTCGTGCTCTGAAGATCAGTGAGGCGTGGCTGTGGCTTTGTGTCTCGGGCAGTTAGCACAGCAGCTGAGGCCAGGAACCATGCTTCCTAGTGCACCCCCCCAATCTCTCACCCATGGGCCTCAGAGTAACAGGATTATTCAGAGTGGCTGGACAGTGAGTGCCCACAGCTGCCTGGGAGAAACTTCAGGGTTTGCAACCTGATCTCCAAAGTCACATAGTGTCACTTGTGCCCTCAGCTGATCCAGGCTGTCACAAAGCCCACTCAGTTCCAAGGGGACATAGACATCTCCCAAATATGGAGTGTCAAGAATGTGCTCCTCTGAGAACCAAGGTGCAGCCTGAAAGACAGCAAGTGTGTGATGCACTGAGGGCCTTGGCCTGCCCAGCTCCCTGGCACTGGGGCTGCCATCGCTGGCCCATGGGGGCACAGCCTGCAGACCCCACCCTTGCTTGTGGGAGAAGGAGTGGTGCTGGGAGCAGAGCCATCAGCCCCAGAGGGCAGAGCAGGGTCCCAGGCAGCACCCAGCAGGAGGAAGGAGAGGGACAGCCCGGTGGTGGGAAGGCCCCGATCACCTGCTGCAACCTCTGTCCTGCCCACTTGTGGTCCTCTCTGTCCACTGGCTCCTGGCTCCAGGGACCACATTAGGTTTGTCCCTGTGGGCTAGCCCAGGCTCTCCAGGCTGTCACGTGGGTGAGAGCTCCCATCCCCCTCCAGCTGGAAGTTGCCATCTGAATGGTGACAAGGGTGTCATGCCTTGCCGCTCCTTTTCGCTGCCTGGCAGCTCAGGAGGGAGTCTGGGACATACCCCGTTTTCCCAGGGGAGGTCAGGGGTTGGGTCAAGACCACAGGGCCAGGGCTAAATTGCCTGAGCTTGTGTGTCCCCTGGTGCTATCTCTTCCATGCTTGGGAGGTCCACCAAGTGGGAAGCAGCTTGGGCTTAGAGGTGACAGTGAAGGTCCACCTTAGGGACCAGGAGGAAGATCACTAGAGACAGTAGCGTGTTCTTCTGAGCAGTCCTGCCCTGTGCAGATTCCTTTCTACCCTCACGCAGCACACCAGGAGGAAGCTGTGACTGCTTGGCCCACAGAGATGCTGGCCCCAGGTGACAGCCATTAACGGGGAGCCAGCATTTGTCTGAACTGTGACACCTTCCTCCCTAGTCTGTGCTTGGAACCTCTGGGCCACCTGAAGTCTGAGTTTTGCAGCCCCTTCCCTGCTCTACCCCTGCCCCAGACTCAGGCCATTGAAAAAGAAGGAGCCCACTGTGCAGGGGACATGGCTCAGCATGCCCAGAACCTTCTCTGGGGGCCTGGCCGCCCTAGGCCTGCTGCCCCTGCCCTTGTCTGAGCTCCAGGACTCAACCAAGGGCAGTGTGCAGAGCCGCTCTCAGGCCTCCATCTGTTTCCAGGCTCCAGGAGGACAGTTTGGGGCTAAGCTATTTTTATTTAATGTGCAAAATTGAAGTGTCTCCTCCTCTCCCTCCCGGAATACTCCAGCTCTCTCTGACTGACTCATTCATAATCGCCAAGTGTTTTATTATGTTAAATCTGCAGCATCATAAATACTCATGAGGAAGATTCACATTTTGGAGACATATGAAGAAATCCGTCCCCTGGAGGCCTGAGCCCTCATTGGCAAGGGAGTGGGGACAGCAGCCTTCTCCCAGGTTCTTCACTACACCACCAGTTCCCCGAGAGCACCTTGCAGAGAGGGCAGCTCAGTGCCTTGTGGGTGCCATGGGGCAGCTCATTCCAGGAAGCACTATGATGGCAGGAAAGAGCCCCCGGCACGGTCCCCAGGGCCATGAGGAGCCCATGGTTCTGGTGGCTTAGGTAGCAGGGGATGGGCAGGCGAGGCAGAGCCCTGTACAGAGAAGGGAACCTGGGGCACAGGGGAAGCCGTCCAAACTGCATGACTCCTCAGGCCCCGCTTCCCCTGCAGGGCCTAAGTCAGGAGTCCCCCAGTTTCTGCAAAGCTACCCTCCCATTCAAGCAGCATCCGCCTTGTGGTGGTCAGCACCTGGGAGGCCTCCCGTGGTAGGGCCACCTTCTTGCTGGACTTTTGCCACCATGTCCACAAGGAGGTGACTGGAGACAGGCCATCCAAGCCTGGCAGCTGTGTGCACTGGATTCCCTGCCCTGCGATGGGAAGCAGGTAGCCCCAGGACATCTGGACCCATGTGAGAAAAAGCCTTGCACTGCTGCTGGTTCTTGTATATCAGTTTGTATCCAGCAAGCATTTTGCTCAAAGAACTGATTAAAACTTACCTCACCCTCCGTCTCCACTTGAATTTCTTCAGATTCAGAAACATCAGCAGTTGGAGACTATGATATTCTCTACTCAGGGCTGTTTCACATTAGAGATAAGGAGATGGAGGCCCAGAGAGGGTAACTATTTGCCTGAGGTCACTCAGCAGCTGGTAGCTGAGCTGGGCAGGGCTCTCCTCTCCTAGCTAAGGTGATAAGCTTCCTGGCTCCTATCTTGGGGTATGTGGGGCACACAGGGCCTAGGTAACAGGGTTGAGTGTGTAGGATCACCAGAACATCAGGGCTGAGGCATGAATGCCAGCAGCTGCTCCTCCCGGCTCTGTCCTGGCCAGGGCCCCTGCAGGGTCTTAGTGTAGGACCTTAGTGGACTAGGAATCATGAGGCTTCCTAGAAACAGACTCTGAAACTCAGGGATGAATGTAAGTAGCTCGCAAGGGAGGCAAAACTGGGAGCCTGTAGAAGGCAGAGGAAGGGATCCCAGATAGCAAGACAGAGCACCTTGCCCTCCCAGCCATGGCAGCTGCCTGCAAGGAAGGAGTGTCGAGTGGGCCCACCACCTTTCCGTCAGGCAGGGACTCTCCTAGGCCTACTGATCAGGGAATGAAGCCATATTCAGCTGAGTAGGGAACTTGCTGGAGGTCACTCAGGCTTGGCCCCAGGGCCCAGCTCCTAGCTGTGCTCTGGTTGAGGGCTGCTCCTTGGAGTTGTTAGTTGCCTGCCCCTCCACCCTGCTTCCTGGACCAGTGTGCCCTGCAGTGGCAAGTGGAGGGGCCCAGCCAGGACACCAGTGGCACCGCTGGAGAACTTCTGCAGGCTTGTGCTCTAGTTTGAAATTCTGATGTACCAAATGGGAAGGACACAAAGGAGGACTTTCATGTTCTGTAACTGAAAGTTAAAGTCAGGCCGGCCTTCAGGCATCATTGGATCTGAGAGCTGTCCTCCTGCCCTGCCCCTCGGCTATCTTGCCCGTATACAGCGCTGCCACACACAGCTGGCCAAGGAACTGCGAGCAGCCTAGATACCCCTGAGCTGCAGTCCCACAGGGTTAGCACTGACCCTGATAGGCTGGGAGGACAAGGCACCCTGTCCTAGGTGCATCCCTTTCTCATCCCTTTCTTCGAGCTTCCACATACCAGTCCAGGAGAAGCTCGACTGGCCCTGGGTGGATCCCATGCTAATCTCTGAGCCATCCAGTGGCCAGAAGCATTGGCACCATGCCCGCCCTGCCAGTTCCTGTGCCACTGTCTAAGGCTGGGCTGCTGTGGGGGATGTGGGTAGCACCCTCCCAGGATGAGTTGGCATAGAAGAGACTCCCAGGGCGGTCCAGCTCCCTTGGTCTCCCCACGCCCCAGGCTCCTGCTGCCCCTCACAAAGCCTGCAGGGCAGCCTCAGGATCAGAGGAGGCTTGACTTGGCCCAGGGCCACATCCTTTCCAATTCCAGCTCCTCCTCATTTCACACCTGTTGGCGTACACAGATCTGTGTCTGCTACCTTTCAAGTTTGTCTTTTTTATATATAAAAAAAAATCTGTGTGTATCTAATCTAGCTTTTCTCTCAATTAACCCCTCCCCGCCCCCCACCCACACGCACTGGAAAATGAACTAAACATCCAATCTGGTTGCCAGTTTAGTCTAATTTGATGGTTGAAACAGACTTGGAGATGGTGCTGTCTGTTCTAGAATAAAAATGTGCCCCTTCTCCAGAAGCCTCCTTTCCTCTTTCCTCCCTGGGTGGGTGGGGGCTAGGAGGAGTGGATGGCTGGTACGTGGGGTGGCTTTTGGACCTAAGGGGTTCCTGGCCCTGGGCAGCACCAGCTTGTGCCACCCAGAATCCTTTATTCCAGAGGCAATAGAACATTGTTCTAAGAGCACAGATAGGAGCTGGGCCCTGGGACCAAGCCTGAGTGACCTCCAGCAAGTTCCCTACTCAGCAGACTATGGCTTCATTCCCTTATCAGTAGGCCTAGGAGAGTCCCTGCCTGACTGGTGTGGGGGGAGGGGGGAGGGGGTATTAGAAGGCACTTAGGAGTGCCCTGTACTGCAGCGCAGGCCAAAGGCTGCCTGTGTGTTCTCATGATGGTGGAGGAGGGGCCTGCTGGGGCTTCCCCTCCCCCACACTCTGGCTGAATTTGGGAAGGAGGAACCCCAGGGGTGGGGGGCAGTGCTCTGTCTCAGCAAAAGTACTGAGCT
Organism: Ctenomys sociabilis; assembly: GCA_004027165.1. Classification (NCBI taxonomy): domain Eukaryota; kingdom Metazoa; phylum Chordata; class Mammalia; order Rodentia; family Ctenomyidae; genus Ctenomys; species Ctenomys sociabilis. The sequence goes on along the minus strand of PVKA01033879.1, from coordinate 13,529 downwards.
GTGAGAAGGGGCTCAGGGTTTGCCTGGCATCCTGACCCTGAATCTCACAGCCTAGTGAGAAAAGTGGTGTTCACTGCACCTCACCTCCCCAGTCAACTCCCCTCAAGAGGCAGCCTGACTCTGCCCTGGAATTCAGGTGCAAGAGCTGAAATCGGAGTGCCCAGTCCCTCTCCAAGGCTACTGGACTCATGAACAGGTGGGTAGGAGGGGGTGTCTAATCACTTCTGGCGTCCCCACTCCAGGGTTCCTGTCCGGGTGCGCGTCCTGGCCTCGCTGATTGTGACCTTGTCCATCTTTGTGGTGATGACCGCGCTGGTGGAGGTGGACACTTCCTCCTGGACCCGAGGCTTCTTTGCTGTCACCATCGTCTGCATGGCCGTTGTCAGTGGCTCTGCCACTATCTTCAACAGCAGCGTTTTTGGCCTGACCGGCTCCTTCCCCATGAGGAATGCGCAGGCACTGATATCAGGTGACAGCTGGACACAGCCACCAGGTTCTTCTGCAAGGCCTGGGGAGGAGCAAAGGGAGGCCTTATGTTCCTTCCGGAAAGAGAAATGCATGCTAGGAGCCTTTCAGCTTCCCCGGACTTTGGGGCCAGCAGTCATTTATTTTGGTCACAGATCTGTGACTTGGCAGGGACGGCCTGGCCACAGCTGCATGGGCTTCCTCAGGCATGGCATGCGGGTCACAGAATGAGCGTCCCCAAAGCCCCAGGCAGAACTTGGCTTTGGACTTGGACATGCAGGGTTAACTCCGCCACAGCCTGAGTTGCACCTGACTCAAGGTGGAGATGAGGTGGAGAGGAGGCTATCAAGCTGAGAGAAGAACAGGCGGGAGGAGTTGCAGCCATTTAGTTTCTGAAGCCAGCCTTCTCTTTCCTTCCCACCTTCACCTCCTCCTCTTTTTCCTCCCCTTTCCTTTCCCCCTTGTTTTCCCTCCTTTTCTCTCTTCAGCCTGTTCTGTTCACATCTTATAGAGGAGTTGCCCTGCCCCGGGGTCTCAGAGGTGACCAAGCACACATCCTGGAAGAGCTGGCAGCCAAGGGAGCAATCTCCTGATGCCCCGGACTGTGGCATTGCTGGAGTCTGTCCACACACTGGCTTGGGCTGACCCCACTAGCTGGAGTTGTGATGAGGATGCCAGGCCTGTTACAGGCGCCTTGGCTGCTTTGTCTCCCTTCCACACAACCCCACCAGGTAAATAGGGCCAGGTCATCAGCATCTGTGCCTTTCTGGGAGACCTTGGTCCCCAGAGCAAGGCAGAGGAGTGCTTTGAGCATTATCCTGCTGGGGGAGGAGTGCACGAGAAATCTGCACTGCGTCCATTAGGCATGCGATGTCTAGGAACCTTGACGAGCAGATGGCCCCTCCCCGCACCACACCAGTGCAGACATCACTAAGAGATCTCTATCTTTCCTTCTGAGCCTCTAAATCCTTCTCCATGCAGCACTTGAGGCAATTGCTCTCCGCGGATCAGAGTCTAGATGCGAGCTGCACTGTTTGCCATTTTTGATACAGGATTAGGTTCTTGGATCTATCCCAGGAAACCCTTGGCCCTCCCCCCCCCCCAAAAAAAAAGAAAAGAACTCACTAAGTCTCCTGAGCATAGTCAACATGCCCTAGCAACGCTTCAAGAAAGGTGTCTGGGCTGAGGGAAGGGGCTATCACACATTAATCCCTTCTGTCACCCTTAGTCTCAGAAGAGCCCTCCTGAATCTCCTTCCATCCTGCTGGAAGCCATTTTCATGTGACTTCAGCTACGCCAGGCACCTGCCGGGGGTCAGCCAGTGACCCAACACACCCCTTGTTTTGGCAAGCAGCCATTTCAGTCCTCCTTCCAGTGTCCAACCTTCCAGAACTGGAGCCTCCTATGAAAAATTTCAGACAGTCCATTTTTACATAGAAAAGGTAGCCAGCCACAGTGGTGCATACCTGTAATCCCAGCACTCTATGAGACTGAGCCAGGGGGATTGTGTGTTCAGGTCCAGGCTGAGTGATTTAGGAACTTACCAAGACCCCTTCTCAGAATTTAAATAGACATATAGGTGGGAAGGCTTAGTAAGTACTTAAACCTCATCACCAATTACCAGGATTCCTACCATTATCATCCCTGTGCTAGGCCCCCATGGGCATGTGATACCCTAAACATCAGAGGTGTCCCGAGCTCCCAGAGACCCCAGCTCAACCTCATTTTTTCCATCCAGAGAAGCCCATCTGTGAATTCTACACATGTTGGCATCTGAGAAACAATTAATTTGTTTTGTACTGGTGTTTTTTTCAAATCCCTCATTTGCATGTATTTCCATAAATGATGAGATAAAAGTGGGAGTCATGAAGGATGAGCTCCCGGAGGCCTGCTTGGCTGTTGACGATAATATTGTAAATTCTCTCCAAGTGGGAAAGGGAGGGGGCAGATCAATAGGTGGGATGTTCAGATCGCTCCCTCAGGCAGCCGCCGTACCGCGCGCCACCCCACTTCTTACAGAGCGCGCAGGTGGGGATTACTGCTTCTCAGAAGTGGGCACCCTCTTGGCAAAGGGTTTACCCTGTTGTTGCCGCTTTGATGTAGGAAGGACAGAAATAGCCCAATACCTAATTGGGAATCAGAGAGGATTTATTTGGTGTTTGGCACTTCTGTGTCAGGCACTGTTCGGAGAACTTCGCACATAATAAGCCACTTAGTCTTCCTAGCAACCCTCAGGGGAGGGAGCCGTTAATATCCCCATTTTATAGATGAGGAAACAGAGGCTTAAAGTGTTTTAAGGGACTTGTTGGACGTCATACAGAAGTGATTGAGCTGGGAGTCGGTGCCCCTAATCAGCACTAATACGTGTATCCTTCCCTGATGTTCTAGTTTCTGGCCCTATCCAAGCCAATAGGACTCATCCAGGAGAAGTTAAGGGCCATGAGCATCTATGGGGGCCAAGGACTGTTAGGGGGGAGCCACAGTTAGTGGGGGCTGTAAATGGGGGAAGGGGCACTGACGGTGGGCGGGGCCTCGGCGGCCTTTGCAGCCTGCTTGTGTTTGCGCTCAGCCTTGTACACATCGCGAGCTCTCAGCTGTGGGCTCACTGCCTTCTCTTAGAGGCTTGACATCTCGCTGCTCTGAAGGGATTGGATGAGCTCCTTCAGCAGTCACGCGCAAGCCCAGGCACTTCTGGTACTGAGAACTGTGGTCCTGCCCTGTTTTCCGAGCAATTGGATAGGGTCTGGGGACAGTGAATGACCTGTCCACACAGCAGGACTCCCAAGCCTTGTGACTCTTGGCTTGCAGCAGTTGACTCCTTGTGGCTGTGATGATCAAAAAAAGACACCCTGGCTCCCACGAGGACCCGTGCGATTGTGGCCCAGGAAGGGAACCAGCACTTGATGACAGCTTGCTGTGTCCCAAGGCCTTTCTCAGTGTCATCTGTCAGTCTTCAGGGCAGCTGTGCGAGCCAGGCATTGTTGTTTCCACTTCACAGATGTGCAAACTGTGGCCCAGAGAAGTCATGAGAGCAGCAGGGTCATAGCTTGTGCAGGATGGAGTAAATGTCAGGCGTCTGTCTTGTGGGTACCAGGACCCACTGAACTTCTGCTGAGTTGTGCTGCCCAGTGCATGGAAAGTGTTTGGTAGCTGGGAGAGCTGTGGAGGGCACCTGGTCACACAGGTCACTTGTATAGGAGCCGTGGGCAAGAACAGTATTCCTTGGTGGGGGCTGTGTGCTGTGCAGGTGTGCGTGGGGGTGTGGCATGGGAGCAGCACTATGTGAGGAGGGAAGGACGTCCCCGACGAGACAGCTCTTGAGGCCACAGGCGAAGTGCTGTCCTGAGCTGCTTTCCAGCACAGCTGATGGGTGTTCTGTACGGAGGGTGATGGAGAAGAGCTCCAGAGTGTTCTAAAATGTCTCCCGTGCACCCAAGGCTCCTAGGTAGGCAGGAAGCAGAGGTTCGAGAAGGACCAGGCAGGGGCAGGCTGGGACCCTCCAGCATCAGGATCATGAGAACCTGGGCACTTCTTACATGGAGGGGGACAGTTTTTATTTTGGTCTGAGCAGAGGTCCCACGGCTGCGCCTCCCCAGTGACCCCTAACCTCTGTGTCCTCTGCTCCCTGCAGGAGGAGCCATGGGAGGGACCGTCAGTGCGGTGGCCTCGCTGGTGGACCTGGCCGCATCCCATGATGTGCGGAACAGCGCTCTGGCCTTCTTTCTGACGGCAGTCGTCTTCCTGGGGCTGTGCGTGGGGCTGTACCTGCTGCTGCCGAGGCTGGAGTACGCCAGGTGAGAGCCTGCTTTTGCCCTGCTCTGCTCCCCGAGTGCACAGCTCTGCGTCCTCAATGCGTTGACATCCGCCTGGTTCTTTGTTTATTGTTAGTCCCTGCAGGATCCCAGTGTGAGCCCTGTGAGGGCAATATCCTGTGAACTTTGTTCTCTGTGTCCCGGGGCCTCCAGCCATAACTGGCTCGCAGCACTGGCAGGTGTAAGAGCCTGGAAAGGCAGGCAGTAGAAGGGGGGAACTGAGTAATCGTCGTCATCATCATCATCATGGGGCACGGTGGTGCGCACATGTTATCCCAGCATTCCAGGAGGCTGAGGCAGGAGGACTTCGAGATCAAGGCCCGCCTGGGCAACTCAGCAACTTATAGAGTCTGTCTGGGGATGAAAGTCAGTGTGAAGGTCCTGAGTTCAACCCTCAGTAATGGAGACAGAGAGAGAGAGAGACAGAGACACAGAGAAAGAGAGAGAGAGAGAGACTCCAGGGGGCTCAGCCATGCCAAGTGTGATAGGTCTCACCACTTCATACTCCCATGCCCTTGTTCCTCGTAGGGTTGAGAGTCGTTACTATTCAATGCACAAATTAGCAACCATTGATCAGGGCAGTTGAGTTACTTTGAGCACAACCCTAGACCTGTCCTTCGAACACCCACTGCCTGGTGCAGCGCCTTTCTGCCCTCAGGATCTCTTCTCAGGCCTTGAGTCTCTTGCTCTCTGTCTTGAGTTCCTCCTTTCCCTTTTTTTGCTTCCTGCTGCTCTTTAAAAAAGAAAAAAAAAATTTTGGCTTTCTCTCAAGTTTCCTTCTTCTCAAAGCACTTTCTTAGGCAGTCATTATCTGATGGAGGGGATGAAAAAGCTAGCCCCATTTTACAGGTGAGGACACTGAGGCCAGGATTAGGTCAGCTGGTTTGCCTGATGTCCCTCAGAATGAGCAGCAGGGCTGGGAGGCCCGTCCTTTTCTAGAGATCTACTCTTTGTAGCAGCTCTACACCTGGCAGTTTACATGCATTTTTTGTTTTTCATGCCACTTATGACAATCTGTGTTGCTGTTGTAGTATCTTACTACTTTACAGGTAAGGAAACTGAGGCTCAGAGTTACCAGGCCTGCTCCCGGGGTGGCTCACTGCTGAGTGTGGCTTGCTAGTGAGCAGCAGGCACCTCAGCAGGACCTTGGGGCCATTTCCAGATCCGGGTTCCTCAGCCTTCCTTGTGACCTTAGGGTCCTTTCCTCGGGCTTCTTTGCCCCTGTCCTTGTGAAGGGCACCGTCTCCCGGATCCCCAGAACACCCTGCCTCCATCAAAGCCCAGTTGCTTCCCCAGGTACGGGGTTGTAAGTCTCATCAGCTGGCCTCAGTGGCTTTAGGAAGAGAGGGGATGGAGCTACCTACGCTGGCCTCTCAGTCTCCAAGACATGGACAAGCCCTTCAGCCAGAGCTGCCCCACTGGTTCCTAACAGAAGCCTTGGGATTCTCTTTCTCTCTCTTTTTTTCAGAACTGGGGATTGAACTCAGGCCCTTGTGTTTGTCAGGGAAGCGCTTATTCTACTGAGCCAATTCCCCGGCCCCAACCTTGTGATTCTCGAGGTCTTGCTGTTCACTGGTGCACCTAGACAGCCCGGCACCTTGACATGCTTAGGATTTTCCTTTTTAATTTTGAGAATGTGCCTTGCTATGTAGCCCAAGCTGGCCTTAAACTCACAATCCTCCTACCTCAGGCTCCTGAGTACATGATTACAGGCCCATGTCACCACACTTTACGTGATTTGTTTTTTTGAAGTGTTATTTATTTACTTGGTTCTCACTATGCAGCTCAGACTCATAGTGATGCTCCTGTCTCAGCCTCCCCAGCATTGGGGTTACAGGCATGTGTTACCACCACACCCAGTTTTGGTGGCTAACACAGTACACCCAAGGTTCCAGGGCAAGCATGGCATGCAATACCGGGAATTAAACCCAAGACCTTGCATGTGCCAGGCAGATGCTTGAATAAATGAAGGGGTATTTTTTCTTTTCTTTTTTTTTTTGGCAGAACCAGGGATTAAACTCAGGCCCTTGCCCTTGCCAGGAAAACACTTATTCCACTGAACCATCTCCCCAGTCCCTGTATTTTATTTTATTATTTTTTAAGTGTATTTGGCACAGGGTCTTGCTGCACAACTCAGACTCAGTGATCCTCCTGTCTCAGCCTCCCCAGCACTGAGATTGCACTCATGTGCCACCATGCCCAGCACTATGCATCTGGGGTGGGGCTGGCATGGCATGTGGTGCCGGGGATCAAACCTCAGTCCCTACGCTTGCCTAAGCAGGTGCTTAGTCTGCTGAGCTATCTTGCCAGCCATTCTATCAAAATTTTAAAGGTTCAAACCTTTTAATCTCACAATCTCCTCTTCTAGAAATGAGTCCTACTACAGCACTGGCTTATACATGGGGAAATCCACTGCACTATTACTGGTAGTCTGACACTGAAGCCAACTGAAATGTCCATCTACAGGGGAGTAACTGGCTTATATGTAACACACTAAGCCATTATGCAGCAGTGTGACACATATCAGAGAGGGAACATCGGGCCATGTCCCTGGGGAGGACAGCTGCAAGGTAGTGTTCTTTGTTTACTAATGCAATCAATAAATTTCAGCCTGAGGAGATACCACAGAAAAGAGAGACTTCCAGGCCAGAAGGCTTGTTATGTTCACTCATTCAAATAGATCTTCTCTGGTCCTTATCTGAAAAAAATCAACTATGTACAAGAAAAAGTGCATGAGATCAAAGGGAAAAGGAAAATGTTGTCTAGATAATTGATGCTTTTTTTTTTTTTTTTTTTTTTTTTGTCTTTTTCAGAAAGGGTCTCGCTATGCAGTTAAGCCTTGCCTTAAGCTCACTTTGTAGCTTAGGCTGGTCTCGAACTTACAACAATCCTCCATGCCTCAGCCTCCCGAGTGCTGGGATTACAGGCATGCGCCACCATGCCCGGCCCTGATAACTGATGCTTTTTAAAATATCACATATGTGTTTAACTCCCACAGTCTAAAAAGACAACATGTAGATTGGAAGAAAGTGTTTTCAAGCCATGTATCTGTAATGGGCTAGTATACAGAATAGAAAAGGTACTCAATAGCAAGAAAAGAGCCCAGTTAAAAAATGGGCAAACACTTTAGATAGATGTACCTCAAAACTGACACCAAAGGCTAGAGAGATAGTTGAGCAGTCTAAGTGCCTGCCTGACAAACACAAGGACCTAGGTTCAGTCCCTGTGCTGCACGCTGTGCGGCCCTGTGGCATACCAGCCGCTGACACCAGGCATGGTGATGTTTGCCTGTAATCCCAGCACTGGGGAGGCTAAGACAGGAGGATCACTGTGAGTCCAAGATGCATAGTGAGACCCTGCACCAAATAAACAGATCTTTTAAAAAATGATATGCAACTGGCCAGCAGATGTCAAAAAATTCATCTGTATATGCGTTTATGGATAATGTATATTATATATGTGCATTTACGAGGAATTGTTATATGTAGTTTAGTTATGTGTTATTTTATAATATACTTAGGCATTCTGTCATTGTAGGAAGTCTTCTGCATAGTTTCATCCCACTTTTGCTTCAGAACCCAAACTGTGTGCGCGCGAGTGTGTGTATGTGCGTGTGCGTGTGTGTGTAGTCTTACACGAGTATGGGATATTGCCGGCCAGGTTATTTTTTTTTTTCAGAACCAGGGATTGAACTCAGGCCCTTACACTTGCCAGGCAAGCCCTTATTCTATTGAGCCATCTCCCGGTCCCTTGCCAGTTTGTTAATGCTCAGTGCCATTCAGGAATGTGATCAAGAAGCAGGAGGGAATGACAGTTTTCTTTCTCTATATCATTTCTCTATTATTTCAGTCAATTGCATCAAGCATGTCAGTTTTATGGCTTTAAGATTTCATATTTATAGATGCTATTTGATTTCTTCTCCCCCCTATACCACACTTGCTGATGAGCCAGGACAAGAGTCTCAGATCAGTTCATGGTGGTCAGGGTGGCCTCTTCTGTCCCTGCTTGGGCAGTGCCACCAGCATTAACCAAGGGACTGGAGTCCAGCCTGGTGGCAGGCTGGGCACAGCCAGCCATGTAGTATGGCCTTCCACATCAGCATGAATCATCTCAGGGAATTGGGGCAGGTGGATTTCAGGTCCCTGGTGAGCAGGGTGCTGTTCTGGGCATCCACTGTGGCCGTGTGGAATCTGAGGCGTCCTCCTGCTTGTCCCTGGAGGTCCCCAGTGACCTGCTCCATGGTGATCTCTGACCACATCACTTCTTTCCCCGCAGGTACTACATGAGGCCCATTGGCCCTCTCCATGTGTTTTCTGGTGAAGAGGAGCTGCCACAGGACTCCCCCCATTCTCCTTTGTTGGCCCCAAGTTCCCTTGCGTCCCACACACCACCCCTACGACCCATCCTAAAGAAGACTGCCGGCCTGGGCTTCTGCATCGTCTACTTGTTCTTCATCACTGCCCTCATTTTCCCTGCCATCTCCACCAACATCGAGTCCCTCCACAAGGGCTCGGGCTCTCCATGGACCACCAAATTCTTCGTGCCCCTCACCACCTTCCTCCTGTTCAACTTCGCCGACCTGTGTGGCCGGCAGGTCACAGCCTGGATCCAGGTGCCGGGCCCCAACAGCAAGGTGCTCCCGGGGCTATCACTGCTGCGTACTGGCCTCGTCCCGCTTTTTGTGCTGTGCAACTACCAGCCCCGCATCCATCTGACCACGGTGGTCTTCCAGTCTGACATCTACCCTGTGCTCTTCACCTGCCTCCTGGGGCTGAGCAATGGCTACCTCAGCACCCTGGCTCTCATCTACGGGCCCAAGATTGTGCCCAGGGAGCTGGCCGAAGCCACTGGGGTGGTGATGTCCTCTTACGTGTACCTGGGCTTGATGCTGGGCTCTGCCTGCTCGGCCCTGCTGGAGCACCTCATCTAGGAGGGGCAGAAAGAACATCGGTGCTATGTGAGGCTCTGGGCCCCTGCAGGACGGGCCCAGAGGCCAGGGGCTCACAGGGTGTGGAGGAAAGGCTGGCGTTTCTCTTGGTGCAGAGAGCACAGCATAGTTGGGTGTCTGCCCTCCCAGGATGCCAGTGAGTGTTCTTGCCCATCCTGTGCAGGGAGAAGCATTCCAGATGCTTGAACAGAACTCATTAGGGATGGATGGAGAAGACAGTTCCAAGAAGGGTACCGCCCTCATAGTTGACAGGACACCCTCCACTATTGGAATCTGAGTTGTCACCAGTCTGGAGCCCAGTGGCATGCTCTATATTCTTCCAGAAAGATGGGCGAGATTCTCAGCCCTCCCTTCTCTGACAAGGCCCCCTAGAGTGGGGGTCCTCCCAGGATGGCCAGTCCTCAGGCCCAAGACTGAGCCTGTGCAGACCCTAGATCACTGGGTGAGTGGGTGCCAACCAGCCAGCCCAGAAGGCCCAGAGAGATGGGCCCTGTTGAGTCCTTGCTGCCCTCCCAGGCTCTGGAGACCTCCCTGGGCCAGGCTCTGAGCTTGCCAGGCCGAGCTAGGGTTGTCCTGGCCTGGTGGGTTTTAGCCTGGGCCAGGGTAGGGTTTTTTAGTGTTTACATTTACAACCTGTCAAAGCCATTGGTTCAAGGGCTCAATAAATCCTGGAGTCTTCACTGTAGCCTTACTGTATGTGTATTGGTCAGGGTCCTGGCAGGAAGCCACATGCTAGGATTGGGCCATGTGTAGACTGCTCCTTCTGTCAGTATGCACTCGTAGTTCAGAGGGCTTGCACTCCTTGTGGGGAGTTGGTACTTGTGCATAACCTGTCATAATTCTCCTCATGTGCTTCCCTTCCCCCTCCATCCTTTGGTCCCCTCCCCCTTTGCACAAGCTCAACCTCTTGAGCCATCAAGGCAGGTGTACGAGCCCCAAGGGGTGGTATGTAGCATAGTAACAGTGAGGCTCTTCCTCTCAGGCCTGAGGGTAGAGGGCACTGAGTGACCGTGGAGCCTGAAGAGGTGACCTTGTGGTCCAGTGGTGAGGAGGCCACGTCTGGCCTGCTGAACCCACAGGACAAGCTGAGGATACTTTCTTGCTCTGCCTCCTGCTGTTGTCCCCTCTGTGTCCCTAAGGATGGAGCACAGCAGCAGGTGATGAAGGTGATAAAGGGAGTGGCCAGGAGCCTGGGAGGCAGCAAACTGTGGCCCAGGGCATCACAGCCCAGCTAGCCCCTGGGGTTTCCCAGGCTCCCAGTTTACAGGCGGGGCTCCAAAGCCTTGCTGGGCAAAAGTCAGATAGCTCAATTCTGGGAGTTGTCAGTGTTGAAGGGTGGTTTCCAAAGCTGGCAACCCGACATGAGCAGGAACTTGTTCTCTGAGGTGCCTTGAAGGCCCCCACAAGGGTATTCCTCAGGAAAAGAGCTGCTTTGGAACTAGAGACAGAACTGCAGTTCACGAGCTCTTCCTCTCGGCCGCCAGGCGGCCCCTGGCAGTGGCGGCCCCAAGAGCTGGGAAGGAGCCCTGGCCTCCAGGGAGGCTGCCCTAAGGTGTCCTGCAGACGGCTGATTAAACTGGAAAGCAATGGTAATCCACCCGGTGGCAGCAGCTTATGTCCCCTCCGTCGCAGTCTGGTTCACACTGTGTCTCCGTGGCTGCAGAATTGAAGTCGACACCCTTGAGAGGTTTTCTCAACTTGATACCTACTAAAAAAGGAAAAAAGAAACACTCCCCCACTCCCTTGGCAGGAGCCAGGCCCCTTTCCCGTAGTGTGACTTATTGGAGTGTGGGTCTGACTGGTGTCTCATGTGGCACAGATCACCCTGGAGAGAACAGGAAGGAGCAGTGGGAGGCCCACGTGCTGCAGGGCTGCGTGGCCAAGGTGGAGGAGATGGCCTTGGAGAAGTGATTCAGAGTTAGCACAGAGCGAAGGGGCAAGAGGGTACAGTGTGCAGGGATGATGCATGCGCCTTGCTGGAGGCCTGCCACACTACCGTATTGGGCATATCATAAAGGGATGGAAAGGGAAAAGTACCTGTCCAGGCCAAGGGGACCTTTGGCATGCTTTGCAGCTTGCGCCACTTTCTCCCCTCTGCTTTGGGCTTGAGTCTCATGTGACCACAGCAAGTTTGTGAAATCAGCTTGAGCCATGGCAAAACTTGCTAAAGGGAAGGAGACTTGGCCATGTGGGCAGGGCCTGCCCTGAGCAGTTCCTCAAGCAGTGGTTGCCAGGCAAGGCCTTGTGTGTTCCCAGACTTGACACCTATCTCTTCCCCCTTTAATCAAGAGAAAAAGCCAGGTCCTCTACAAAAATGCTTGTTCCTGTATGCAGGGACAAAAGGGGCCGAAACCCTGGCTTGGGTGTCCAGATGTCCTCACCTGTGACCAACACAGTGCTCCAGGGAGATGAGGGGCTCTGCTGCCTGGGGACAGTGCCATGGAGCCTGGCTTCAGGAGCATGTGGACACCATCCTAGAGAGCTCCGAGTAGAAATGGGGTTGGGGGCAAGCCCCAGTGGCATTTAATTTAGGTTGTGCTCCGTGCTGGTTGCACTCTGCGCCTGCAGAAGCTGCGAGCACCTATTTTACCACCCTGGTGTCCTGGTAACAGTGTGGGCAGTGCCAGCTGTGTCCCAAGCCCAACACCTACATCCTGGTCCTGAGACCAGCCTGAAACTCAGGCCGACTTTGCCCCTGGAGCATCCCAGGAAGCATTTCAGTCCCACCAGCAAGTGGAAAGTGGGACCAGTCATGAGGCCAACAGACGCAGGTCCAGGCCGGCTGAGCTATCAGCTGTTTTGCCCAATTCCTGGCCAGCACTGCCGAGGGCGGGGTGTTTCACCTGCACTCTCCCCTTCTCCACGGACAGACATGGCAAGGCTCAGTGAGGTTCAGTAACTGCCAAGGTCACTCAGGTACTAGGTTAGGAATGGAGGTTTTTTGTTTGTTGTGTTTTTTTATGTATGTCACAGGGTCTCATTATGCAGCTTGAATTTGTAGTGATCCTCCTGTTTTCAGCCTCCCCAGCACTGGGATTACAGGCATGTGACACCACACCCGGCCTCCGTGGCTGGCTCATTGTGCCCGGCGGTGGGGCTGGCATGGCATGTGATGCTGGGTATCAAACCCTGGTCCCTGCACTTGCCCAAGCAGACACTTGGTCCACTGAGCTGTCTTGCCAGCCCAGGAACGGAGCTTTTGAAGCTCCATCTTTCAAAACTCATCACCCGCCCAGCCTTTTATTGCCCTGGTTGAGCTGTAGTTTTCTTTTTATTTCTGGACTCTTGTCACTTTTCCTCACACCATGTCCTGCCTGGGGTTTGGGTGGGCAGATGGATTTCCTGAGTCATAGCCCTGGCTCTGTTACGGTTTGTGTCTAGTTGTCCCCCAAAGCCTTATGCGATCATGAGGCTGCCCCTGGGGTTTGTGATGGATTACCATGGGTGTGAGTGTGAGTGTGGCACCTGCCCTGGGGCAGGTAATTTGCATTACACTATAAGGAGGGGAGAGGCTGGCTAGATGCCTGAGCTGCTGCCACTCCCTTAGCTCTCTTGCTTTTTGCCACAGCCATGAAAGGCTGCTCTCTGCCATGAGCCACTCTGCCTTGGAGCCAGCCAAGTATGGACTGAAGCCTCCACTAACTGTGAGCTAAGTAAACCTTTTCTTCCTTCATTTTGGGTGTTGGGTATTTGTCCCAGCACAAGAGGAGAGTAACTGAGACACCCTGGCTGGGGTGGAGCTGACTAGTGTAGCTGGGACCCTGTGGATCCCAAGCCTGACTCGGACTGGGCAGGCAGAGGAACTTGGGCTGCTATCAGGCATGGCCCTGTCCAGTCCAGTCCTTAACCCAGCCACTCTGGGTCCCTTCGCCCCTCCTCCCCATGCCACTGTCTACTGTGCAGGTCACTTGGGCACGGCTAGCTGCTGGTGAGACAGTCTTGGAGGCCAGAAAGTCTTGCTCCTAGTGCCACCAGGTGCAGCTGAGTCTGTCTTGCTGTCTTACTTGTCTGTGCATGCAGGGCTGGGGATAATGGTCAGTCCCAGAGCTGTGGTTGTCTGGGTGTCACTGAGCCAGCTTGTCACCCAGTGTCACCCCTACTGTACAGCCCACACAAGCCAGGCCTGGACCAGGGCTCATAGCCAGTGACTCAAAGACAAGTGACAGGCTGTCCTGAGCTTGACCCCAAAGACAGTGACATAAATGGCCACGTTCTCTGTCCTCGTGACTCCAGCCAGCTGGCACCCACTTGCCCTGCACAGCCCGAGGACTGTTCCTGCCTTTGGCATCAAGTTTGAGGATTCC
>PVKA01033878.1:0-23963 GCA_004027165.1 Ctenomys sociabilis | reverse complement strand
TTTTTTTTTTTTTTTTTTTTTTTTTTTTTTTTTTTTTTTTTTTTTTTTTTTTTTTTTTTTTTTTTTTTTTTTTTTTTTTTTTTTTTTTTTTTTTTTTTTTTTTTTTTTTTTTTTTTTTTTTTTTTTTTTTTTTTTTTTTTTTGCATCAGTTTTCTAAGCTTCTTGAATTCCTTAGTATATGGTCATTGTTTCTACCCAAAAGAAAATTGGCTTCCTCTCTCTGCTCTTCCTGTCTTTGATAAATCCCCAAACTTGTGTGCTAGATGGGTTACTTTCTCAAGGTTATGGAGACTTGGCTCACTTTTCCACTTAATCTTTATTTTTAATCCATGTTCTTCATATACTTACTCTGCACACATTCTCAAGTTCACTACTCCTGTCTCCATTCCTTCCAGTTTGCAGTTGAAACTATAAGGCAATAGAGATAGACAGACAGACAGACAGACAGACAGACAGACAGACAGACAGACAGACAGATAGATAGATAGATAGATAGATCTGTCTATACAACAGAGTTAGGATATATAGCTACTTTCTCTTAGTTCAATGAGAAGAAAAATTTGAACTAATACTATTTAGACAAGATATCATATCTGCATCTTGTACTATGAATAATTACTATGAAGACAAAAACATGCAATGTATTAATTATTGTAACTGTCCTACTAACCTGTTTTGAAACTATCTCAATGCTAATTGTTTTTCAATCAAATTTATATTGAATTTATATTAAATATATGAAACTATAAGGCAAGAAGAAATTATCCACAAAACCAAAATATTAATGAGCTTTTGGTTAGGGATTAAAACATTCTCATTGAACTTAGTATCTATAGCTTCCCAGTTATTTTGGTTCTGTACATTCTGTGTGGATAAACAGAGGTAGGGTTCATGTTGGAATGGCCTAAGAAAGTTCATGAATGGTGAACATTAATAATTCTTTGGAGGATTAGCCATAAAGAACAGAGAAATATGATGTCTAAAACAAAAATAGAATTTGGGAGAATTTGTAATAGAATGATCATTATTTTCCTGTGTTAAAGACATAGTAGATTTCAATATTTCACTAGTAAGGGAAGGGTTAAGATATCATGGGTGGAAAAGAAGATAATGTAGAGGCACAGGGCAAAAAAATTGGGACACAACCATGTGTGGAGATGGATCTCAGTCAAGAGGAAGGGCTCACTTTCCAGTTATAAGTGTACAGAAACCAACATAAGGGGGATAAGATCACTCCACATTTATGTGTGTACAGGGAAGGTAGTAAAGGGGGAAGAATTTGTCTCCTGGACAACTTCATTTTATTTGCGAGGTAAAAAGCAAGGGTGGTTGTTGAGAGTGGAATGTGGAGAGGTAAAACTGGAGGTTTTGAGAATAAGGTCATGATATAAACCATTAGGGCAGTGAAAAAAGAATGAATCAAGTGTAACAGCAGAGCTATGGGAAGTATGAAAGACTGAGCCAGACTTGACCCTGAAAACAATCTTTCTGTGAAGTGACTCTCTGACAGGAATGCTCTCTGACCAGCAAAACCACAAGCAGACCAGTCTACTGGTAGCACCTCATTTCCTCAGGGTTGAATTGGGGTAACCAGACAAATATGTGTGGGTCACACTCTAATGATCTGTTAATGATTGCCTATGAAAGGGCCACAGAAGTACTGCTAGTCATTGCATCCATTTATTCACCCAAACAATTTGCAAAGCTTTGAATCTATCCTATTTACCCCATGCTTTAAAATATGGACCCTGAGGCCGGGGAGATGGCTCAGTAGAATAAGTGCTTCCTTGGCAAGTGCAAGGGCCTGAGTTTAATCCCCATTTCTACCAAAAAAAAAAATAATAAAATAAATAAATAAAATATGGACCCTTTCCTAATTGGTAAGTAGACATCAGTGTTTCTTCATCATATGAATGCAGAGTAGCAAGGAGCATAATGAAAATACATGTTAAGAAAGCACATTACATACATGTCCAGTGTCAAAACTTTGGAGCTTAAGAATTATTTCAGTAATTCGTGCATACCATTTTCTACACATGCTAATGGGCAAAAATGTTGGCATCCACTCAGACAGCCAAATAAGAATTATTTTTTGAAGAGCTCCAACTCAGTTCTTTAAAGTTTAAGTAAAAAGGTCAACAAATAACTTGATGATAAACATCTCTGTTCCTATTTCTAATTCAAATACAGAGCAACAGGTAAAAGAAAACATATGGCATGGCCAAGCAGCTCTGCCCGATTGAAGAAGAGCGCCCTGTCTTCACTTTACCTTCCCAAGACCTTTCTGTGAAGCATGGTATTTCCTTTAGGACCCTTGTTTGGTGTCATGAAAATTTTGACCTCCCAGGACAACTGTGATGAGAGTCATGGGAGTGAGAAATGGATCTTTATGAAGTGAAAATTGGAAAATTGTGCAAAGAAGGTGGGGGGAGAAGAATGACAGCGCCAAGGAAGTTTTTGAGAATCAATTACAGGAAAAGCAACACATGGATTTGAATACTGATTTTCTTGAGGTATGAATTCCCAAATAGTCTGAGACAGTTTTGTATTTCCAAGTAAATAGTCATACCAGCTGGAAATCAAGCACTTTATATGTATTACGTTTCCCAGTATGTGGGAAACAACCTGTGTTTCAGCATTCAGTTAAACATTTATAGGGGCTTAGAAAGGCCCAAAATGTCAGCAATTGGTCATTTGAAAACACCTCCAAGTCTAATGTCCCAAGCAATCCATTTTTCAAATAAGAAAATTGATCTCAAAGACTTGAAATAATATGACCCTGACTGCCAAGACAGTTATTATTTAAGAGACTGTTCAAGATTGTGTAGATCTAAAATCACCCATGAATACAGTCTTTATTTCTTCATCATTCTCTCCTCTGTTTCAGGACATGATCAGGCTCCTTATTTTATTCTTTTTAAATTTACAATAATAAACTGGGCATATATTATGCTTTTAAGTAGCTATCAAAGCATTCAATGTGTGGATAAATAAGAAAAATATAAAATAAGAATGTAAGTGCAAGAAGGGTATCCTGTGTATTTGGAGAAATTTTGAGGAATCTGGTTTTCTCTATTGGGTAGAGCACCCAGCTGTGAATTGATTTTCAGGACCACCACACTGCTAATTAAACATGGGCCAGGAGTTGAATCTCTTTCTGACACTGCCAAAGCTCCCCTACATGGAGAAAGTCACTGGAGAGCAAAACCTGAGCCAGCCTCTCACGTGGAAGCCACGGATGCAGTGAGGGCTAGCTGGTCTAGAATCCTGATTCTTCTTCATTGCAGTAGGCGTGCGGGATGCATACTGCCACCAACATAGTTTTCCAGTGATCAAGAATGAAAGGTGAGCAGGATGCACTAATGGCAGGAAAAAGTGGACAAAATGTTTCTGAAGATGCCTGGGGAGATGAGAAAAATATTTCAAAAATTCCTCAGTAAGATATTTCAAAATCAACTTCTGGAAAATATAATATATACAAAGGCCACAGAAGAGTTACTTTTTCTGAGTATTAAAAGTGACACAGCTGGGTATAGTCATTCCTCCCAAATTTCTCCTGTATTAGATAAATGCAGTATAAATTCAATTCAGATGCAAAGTTAGTTCATCACCTCTCTGTGACATCATATGTTTATTAAGTTTAAGAAAGCCCTCGGAGCACTATGGGATTGTAGCCACAGCACAGGACCAACACACAAAGATGGAGCCACCAAATACACCAACCATCAGATCTTATTATGCTTCTCTGGTTTTGCAGAAACCTGGATTGGATTTAATCCAAAAGAAACTTTGGAGGTAGTTTGGCTGTCCAGGAAATTCTAGTTTGCAGCAGGATAGCCAGCAGTCTAATTCCTCCAACTCACTCCTGAGTTTTACTCCAATACCAACTGTGAATTTAATTCTTGCTCTCCAATTCAACAAGAAGTTGTGCTCTCAATTGACTTTCAGATTGGCTAGCTGTACTTTCTCTTAGTTCTTGATATGCTCACTGCCTTATAATTGAATTATCGCTGTATTTTTATATATTAAAGTCTGGTTACCTGTTTTCTTTCCTATAACCTGGGGTCTGACCCTAACTTAGGTAAGTCTGCTCTCACTTTCCCCAGTAATAGCCCTAGTTAGACTCATTAAGTTTCAATATTAAACAAATCATGGGAAACCTTTTAGTTTCATTCTTCAAAAAGAATGAAATCTTCACATACCTATATATACATAGAATCTCCCAGCCCTATTCCTGTTTGTTACATTTTAATGCATATTACTACATGCAAAAGAAGCTCTCAGAAGAAGAACTGTAGATTAGTGAGTGTTAAGAATGACAAAATGCAAGACTAATTGAATGCCATAAGGGACTTGCAGATAATTTTCAGTGATAAATTCTCTGCCTCCTCTCCTTATTATTCTCATTATTTGAGGCAAAGCTGGAGCACATAGAGGGGGTTGGAGAGGAACAATGAGACTAAGATAAAACATTTCAAAAAGGTTATCTGCATAGGAAGCTTTCTTACAGCGCCATTGTACTTGGTCTATGCTGGACCAGCCAATAGATCCACCTTGATATGCATGTTGCTATCTCTGAGCATCAGAGATGCACTTCCATAAAGAGGATGAATCCCAAGACCTGTGTCTTGCTCCTTTCCTTCATTGCTGAGACAATATCTGACATGTACAACTGAAAGGAGAGCTTTAGTTTGGCTCACACTTTGTGAAGGTCTGGGTTCACAATCCAGTAGCTCCTATGCAGGACGGCATGGGGGATGAGTCTAGTGAAGAAGAGCTGTCATAGCTGGTGCAGACAGGCAGTAGGGAGTAGGAGGAGAAGCCAGGGAGGATGACAGCATGCTTCCAGGCCAGTCCCAGGGCTAACTCCTAACAGCAAATCAGTTATAAGCCCCTGAATCTGGAAAAAACAAACAGAATTTTGGGGCCTGAGGAGATGGCTCAGTAAAATAAGCACTTCCCTGGCAAGTGCAATGATCTGAGTTTAATCCCAGGTTCCACAAAAAAAAAAAAAAAAAAAAAAAAAAAAAAATCCCCAGGATCTGATCACCTTCCAAAAGCCTCACCTCATGCACAATGGGGCTTTAGGGTGATGTTTACTGCAAACCAGGAGAGGTTGCCAGGGGGATCAAAGCCCTCCCGCCTATGGGCCTCATACCAACTCTAAGAAATGCCCACCGCAGGAAGTGTTCAATGGCTCTGCTGGGCATCGTGGGGGCACTGAACCTATCTTTCTCTCTGCTAGGTAGTTTATATTGCCAGCCCAGACACTGAATGGCCCAAAACCCCCAGAAGAAGGCAAGCAAGGAAAGCCAAGTAATTAAAACAGAACATGCTGAAGGGGAATTATTTTATACTAAATTACTATATCCTTGTAAATGAATAGGATTATTTCTGGGAAAGAGAGAAAGGGAGAGAAAGAAAGAGAATTATGTTTACCCAAGTGGAAAGTTTTATTTTCAGTCATAAGCTGAGGCTTCATATCCCATTAAGCAGCAAAGGGAAATAACTCTTTTAGCTTGTTCTTTCTGCTGTCAGTTTTGATTTACATAAAATAGAAAAAAATTAGCCAGAGCCACAGGTCAAAGGATTCTGGTTTTCTAAATCAGAACACTACTATGGATGTTTTGAGGCAGCCAGCTAACCTGGGGAATAAATGCAGGTTCTGTATGATGAGATGACACGGCAGGGGCTTAAGCAGGGTCTCGAGATCCTCTATCATGCCAGCTGTGAAGGCTGTGACCCAGCCTGGCATCATGGCTGCCACTCCTCATTCTTTCCTTGTGAGGAAGGTGAGACAATTTATTTCTCTGTAGGAGATGCTACATCATGTAGACCATCTCCACACACAGGCTGGCAGGCACAGCACCAGTAAGAAGAAGGCTCCAGAGCGTGGTGGGATCATGTGCTGGCCTCAGTGGCTGAGATGGATCTGACACCACCCACATACCTGCTTCCAGTATAGAAAATACAGCAGGCAGCACAGGGACATTTGAAAGCAACAGCAGCAACAGCAACAGGAGCGGGCAGGACTCAAAGATTCTTTGATACGAAAGGCTTCGGGCACCACATCACAATAGGGTTTCACTGTGAATGCAGTCACTTCCGAATTTGCCATCTGCTTCCCACCTGGCTTAGAGGGAACACCACCAGGTCTGTGCTGGTAGTGTTTCCTTTCCCCCTGAGCCCTCAGAAATGAAAATTGACAGCAAAATATCTCTATAGCTATGGTCTAGAAAATGTGCACTTCCCAAATGGTTATTATGCCACTGGCTTTCTTTCAGCTCCTTAGGGCTTCCCGATCAATATCTTGGTGAAAAAGATAATACCCCAAAGATAGCTGTGTACCTAATTCTGCCAGCCTTCTTCCCCTGATGGTACCATTAGCCCATAATGACATTGTATTTTCAAATAAACTTGAGGCTATTTTCCCTTTGGGTTATCTCCCAACTGAGGATACTAAATACCTTCTCAAACACAGAATAATTCCTTCTCTTCATCCATCTTGTCTTTTTCTCAGGGCCATTTCTCCCTAGACTTTGCTGTGTTGTTCACCTTGTTACCACTATGTTGCACATTTCCTCTGTGGTATCAGACATTTCGTGCATCGTTGCTTCTCTCTCTCTCTCTCTCTCTCTCTCTCTCTCTCTCTCTCTCTCTCTCTCTCTCTGTCTCTCTCTGACTCTGTTTCCTGACTTTGCAGCACCTTTCACTGCAATTTTTCATGGTGTTTACTTTTCCACTTTTTATGCAAAATCTACCATTGATTTCCATTTCCCATCTCACCACTCCCTGAGTTACATTCATTAAGAAACTGAGTGGTAATTCAGAAGAAAAATGATGAGCTAGTACCATCTTAAAGCCAGTAGAAAGTTTTTGGGCAGAGATGAAGATGAACAGCCCTTTGCAGGTGCAGTATAGAAATAAAAAAGAGATTTCTGTGAGAATAAGAGAGAGAGAATTTGTCTTACTCCAATATGATTAGCACTTAAATCCTGGGAATCAATCACAAAGCCAGTAGTACCAACCAACTGTTAAATTCTTTTTAAAGGAAGGTCTTTAAGGTTAGCAGAAATTAGATAAAAATAAGCTATAACTCAAAGAGGTGAAAATCAAGAGTTCCTCAGCACAGAAGCCAGAGTTGTATTTTAACTGAATTGAAACCATATGGAGAGCTGATGAGGTGCAGAGATGTGAGGAGGATTTTTTTTTTTCCAGACTGTGGGCATTTGAGTTGAAGAGCTGAATTTTGTAGAGGCCAAAGACCCAGGGAAAAGGGATTTTGAGGCTGCACAGAAATGATTCTCAGGTTGAAGTAAATGAAGTATACGATTGTAAATGAGAGTCGGTGAAGTGGAAGGCCTGGGTAAAGAGGTGACACATGGAGACAGCAAGTGGTTTCCGTAAAATGTTGCAGTGTATGCAAACTGAAAAAGAAGTAAGGAAAGCTCACCGAGGCAATAAAAATGTCCACAGGAACAAAGACAGGTCAATCTACAGGCAGGCAGAAGGCATCCTTGGGAGGGAAAGATAGTCAGTGTTCCTCTTCATGTGTCCCTGAATCACATCTACTTGAGTCAGAGATTTTCTTTATAGTATAGACACTCAGGCTTCAAATCCTTCCCTTTGAAAAACATTTTTGGTTGGTATCAGAGTTTTAGAAGTTTACTGGGTGACTTGTATGTTTATCCAAGAATGAATATGTTGTCAGTCTCAGCTGACGTGCAGACACAAGTACACCCGGGCCGTGTGCGAACGCTCCCGCTGTCCCCAAGCCAGCTGCTGCTGGAAGGAGGCCACAAGGTCCTTTAAATGTGGCAGCAAAACTTCAAAACAATTCCTTGAATGAATCCTGTAATATAAAAATCTTCATTAAAGAGGATGATTGTATAATGAGAGTTTCTGAGTAATTTTAATTTTCATTTAATTTTTTCTAAACAGAACGTATTTTTGATAATAAGGCTATTCTCCTGGAGGAAAAATTGATCTTCCAGACCCTTCTAGTTCTTTGGATTTTCTATAAATTAACTGGCCTAAGACAAATTCACAGGGGAAACAATAATCTTAATTATATACCCAGGAACACCCAGGCATCCAACAAAAATGAGACTCAGGCAATGCGCAGAAGGGTGAGACTTACATTTCATCCTGAACTACAGGAAGGAATGAGGCTCACAGCTTCTGCAAGGTGTGAGACTCACATTTTGGGAGTCTGAAGGGAGGACCTGTGTGGTGAATGCAGGCTACATTGTTATGCCCATCAGTGTCTACGGTGACAGAGGTTGCCCCATGGGCAGCTCCCTCCCTGAAGCAGATACCTTTATCCATGAAAATTTTATTTTCCACATAAGCTCCTTCTGCCAAAGGAATTGTGCCTTTTCTTTCAAGCAGTTGGGAGGAGCCAAAGGGTTTTACACTGTTATCTAGTTCTCAATTTCTTTTTACTCAGTAACGTACCTAGGGGCAACTTTTCTGGTCTCCTGTGATCATAATTTGGAGTAGTGTCCAGAGGCCCAAGGGCTTAGGGGAGTCTGTATTCCTCTAGGATCACAGTGACTGTGATATTTTTGAGTCAGTGAGACTTCCACAAATTTTCATACTAATAACCGGTAAATTTGAAGATTTTTTAATCTTTCTGTGGCTCTGACTATACTTAATTTAAGAGAAAGCTGATATTTTGTTTTAAGATTAATTTTTGTATTTGTTTGCTCTTGCATCTTAGTTTTCAGCTTTATCCTGCAAAAATAAAAGGGGACATGTAAAACTCTGATGATATTATTATAAACAAACTTCTTAGCAATCTGTACACGATGGATGTTATTTTGTATATTTCCAGGAAGCACTCTTTTTTAAGATTTCTCTGAAAGTAAGTCTATTTCTGAGCTGATGTAGTGCTCATAAAGGCCATTCTAAGTCAAAGGGTAATGGCTGAGAATTCTTTTCACTGATTCATTGTAAAATGGAAAATGTAAAAATACTTCCTTTTCATGAAGACAAATTGCATTTTTAAATTCTCCTAATGAAGCAGCATTCATCAATGCTTGCTCATTTGTCTTTGCAGGGGGAGTTCTGGGGCACAGATAAGAAGATTAATGCTTCTGAACTTTTCAACACATTGAGTTCAGTCATTGTCTTTCCCTGGTGAGCAAAATTAAGTCAATATCATTACTAACATTCTCAGCAACACTTTTAAATTTACATTATGTTTCTATCTTTTTTTCAGATTCATACAGTTCATTCTGATACCACAGCTTCTGTTTCTAATTCAGAAAGAATCTGATTTTCTTTTGAGATTGTGAAAGGAAAATTATGGCCCAAAAGGATGGGAATATATAAGGTTAATAGCATTCCAGTGCTTTAAAGAATACTGAGAAGCTATATGCTCTGTTTCCTTAAAAATCAACCACTTACTAAGCATTTATTCTAAGCTAGACATTGAAGGGAACATTGGAGAAACAAGGATAAATAGTAGACTCATTCTTTCTCCGAAAGTCAAAATTGTAGCCAGAGGCAGACAAGAAAGCAACTATAGTTCTATATGCTAAGGTCATATAGCATATAGAGAAGGAGACTTGGTAGAAGGCAAAGCAGTTAAATGAATTAGAAAACTACTATCAGAAGATCCATTTAATTGGGAAATGTCCCATAAGGCTTCCGTTGATACCGTTTTAAATAGCATTTCTACAAAATTCATGTGCACAAGAAAACTGCTGCTTTAGATTAATAAATCCAAACAAGGATGTTCTGTCTTAATGGGGACTCTAATACGTTGACTGTATTCATATAAAAGGTGTGTAACTTGAGCACATAGGTGTACCAAAAGAATATGATCTTTGGTGGAGTTAAACATTGCAGTGGTGATTCTACAAGCCAAGTCTTGCTTCTAGACCATTCATACAGACCATGACTCTCCTCACAACTTGACTATAGTTATTTCTTTTTATAATTTCTTTTTTTAGTCTCCCAGTTTGTGAATAAATTTGTTCAAAGGAAAGGAGACTATTTTGAGGGAGATTAATTGCAATGCATATTTTATTATAATATGTTTTTGTTTTGATTTAAGTATTCACTACATCTTTTGATTATACTTCATAAGACAAAAATATAAAGGGGAAAGCAAATACTATTTATATCAGTTAGAGTCCACTAAAGGAACAAATTTAATATAGTTACTATTAAATTATGTAGGAGGGATATAAAGGATTTAAAATGTAGGCTTACAGTGGCTGCCCACAAAGTCAGGCATGGAAGAGCTCAAAAGAGCTCTGGAGAAACAGAGGTCCTAGTCAAAGACTAAAGATCTGCAGAGTCCTGGGAAAGTCCATACCAAAAAGCCAAAGAACCTGAACTGCAAGGAGAATGCATCCATGCAGGAGTCTGAAGGCTGATGTCAAAGGTGAAGGAGAAGGTGAAGGAGGAGGAGGAGGAGAAGAGGAAGAGGAAGAGGAAGAGGAAGAGGAAGAAGAAGAAGAAGAAGAAGAAGAAGAAGAAGAAGAAGAAGAAGAAGAAGAAGAAGAAGAAGAAGAAGAAGAAGGAGAAGAAGGAGAAAAAGAAGAAGAAGAACAACAACAACAAAGACTTTCTCCTTTCCCTGCTTGCTCCCTCCAGACTGCAAGCCTATTTGTTTGTGCCACCCATGCCCGCAGTGGGGCTTGTGGCTTGAGCAAATCTATCAATCCAAATACACCAAGAACTGTGCTAAGCCAAGTTGCTAAGCATTTTTTATTCCTGTAGACACCACAGTTAACTATCACACATGCTCATGGGAGAGACAGACATGGTTACAATTTGAGATGTAGACAGGTAGACAAAAAGTTTACTGTGGATGAAGATTAGCTTAATAATAAAAACTATCATCTTTCTTTTTGTATAGGATCTAACTACAGCTCAAATTTGTAGTGATCCTTCTGTTTTTTCCTCCCTAGTACTGGGATTACAGCCATGCAACACGATGCCCAGACTCCATTGCTGGCTCAGTACACCTGGGGATGGGGCTGGGGTGGCAAGTGGAGCCAAGGGGTTGATCCCTAAGCCTAGGCAAGTGCTTAGTCTGCTGAGCTATCTCACCAGCCATAAAACTATCATCTCAAATTAACCAAAACCAGATATGCTGGGTGACAAACCAAGTCTTGTTACTTTAACAATCTTGAAATCATGAAGGGTATGTGATATCAGACAACAGAAATAAATTACGATTAATAATAATAATTGCTATTGATTTATAGGCCCATAAATGATAAAGTAATATTAGAAGTAGTTCTTGTGTGTATGTTACTAGGGATGCAACTAGTGGTTCATGTGTACTAGGCAAGCACCCTACCACTCAGTTCTATCCTTAGCCTTTTTATTGCTAGTTTTTATTTTCAGACAGGGGCTCATTAAGGTACTGTTTTCTCAGCCAGACTTTAAATTACAAATCATCTTGCCTCAGCCTCCCAAGTAGCTAGGATTCCAGTCATCTGCAATGAAACTTGGACTCACAAATAGTTCTATAATGATAAAATCAAGGTAAAATGAAAAGGAAATTCTTCCACAACACAATCTATTAAATTGAGCTCTATGAAAAATAGAAACTATGAATAATAAACTAGAATTCTTTGAAAGAAATTGAAATATACTTAAAATTTATTTCACAAAGAATACTGTAGACCAAGATGGGTTACAGGGAAGACCTGCCAAACACTTAACTTACAATTGATACCAAGCATACACATACTCATAAAATAGAAGTGAAAAGAATAATTCCCAACTCACTGTCTGAAGCTTATCTTCCCTGTCCAGGAAAAAAAAATGAAGACATGACAAAAACACAGAAGACTGCAAAAAAAAAAGAAGAAGAAGAAAAAGATAGAAATTAAGGTAATGTGAATGCTGATTTGATACTCTATAATGTTAGAGACTTTTATTATACATTTTTTGTGTAATAATAGTAGTTCCTGACCATGTTCGTAAAAATTCTACTGGAAATGAACTTATTTACTTATTTATTTAATGCATTTAGTACAGGATCTACATGGTCTCACTACACAGATCAGACTTGTGATCCTCCTGTTTTCAGCCTCTCAAGAGCTGAGATTACAGGTGTGCACCGTCACACCCAGTCTCAGCATGCCCCAGAGAAAGAGGCCAGAACAGCATCCTAGGAATTGAACCCTTGTCCCCGTGCCTGTCTAAACAGGTGCTTTAATCTTCTGAGCTGTCTGGCTGGGCCCTGAGCTACTTTTAAGATACACACTGAAATATTTCTGGGTGCGGTTGTGTTAAATTGAAATGAATAAACTTGATCTCGTATTGGTCAAAAAGTGTCAAATACCAGCAATTTCACAGTTCAATCTGGTATTGTGATCATATGGGGGACGGAATGAGTGTGTAAGTGTAGGTAAAACAAAAGTGCCAGGGCTGGAGATACATAGCTCAATGACACAGCACCTGCCCAGTAAGCATCATGAGGTTCTGAGTTCAATTACTGGTTTTAAAAAAAGCTGAGATCACAATTGCTGTGTCCGGATGCACCGCTTCCCTTGTGACCCTGCTACAGGACCAGCATCAGATCCCAGTGAACGGATGCGTCACCCAGAGACAGCTCCTGCCCACAGGACACTGTTACACTGGACTACTCGGGTATGCAAATCTCAGACGCCCTAGTCACAGAGCTTTAAAATATCTCTGCCT
The DNA here is from genome assembly GCA_004027165.1 of Ctenomys sociabilis. Classification (NCBI taxonomy): domain Eukaryota; kingdom Metazoa; phylum Chordata; class Mammalia; order Rodentia; family Ctenomyidae; genus Ctenomys; species Ctenomys sociabilis. The sequence continues at coordinate 11,291 of PVKA01033878.1, read as the reverse complement.
TTTCGTGACAAGAGCCATTTCAGTTCAACCCTTCTCTGTCGTGCATTCTACTCTGAAATTCTTAAGTGAAATCTCTTTATAAATCACTGCACATTAGTAAATTGTTCTGAATTGTACTTGAATTAGTCAATTTGTGAAGAATGTAACACACATTATCTTTCTTGTAAATTTCAACAGGCATCACAAAGTATAATCTAGTCATTAATTCACAGACTTGAATCTTTCACAGGAGGACCTCAGAATCACTTTATTTCACTGTGATGCTCAAGTTCATGTTTGGGTAGCAAATATTTTGCAGAAAATTCAATGTTTCATTCTCCTCATCCTGGGACAGAGATGTGTATAATCTCAACTTTCTGCTAAAAAAATTTACATAGAAAGATACACATATAGGCACAAGTACACACACGCACACATGCACACACACACAATTTGATTTAGCTTCCTGCACCATTTCTCATGCTGATGAAGAGATGTGCTCCTTGATATGTATTTCAGGAACAGTATACCATACACCAACATAGACAGCCTTCTTGGATTCTCCATCAGTCTGTGTCCAGCTGGGAATAAGAAAGCATAACTATTTAAAGAGAGGAAAATTAATATACATACTTGTCAAGCTATGATTGAAGAATAACTCTATTAGGTACTCTCAGGCTAATTGTTAAGTGTAGAAAGAAAGAGAATATTGGAAGAAGGACTCTTCTTCAGTGCATCTGTCTGGATCAAATCAAAGAACCTGTGGCTGCAGATGACTGAGAGTTGGGGAAGTTGGCTAGTTTTTCTGGGTAAACACTTCCCTCACCTACAAAGCAAGTGACCACAAGACTCCAATGGACAAGTAAAACAGTGCTAGGGAGCAGATGGACATACATCAGGGTGCCTCACTTAGGAGCCAGGCCTGGAGCATTAGGTGTTCACATCAGAATTGAAAGAAAGAGGTCATTAGGTTTGAACTTGGGCTCTCATTTTCCAAAGTACTGTTCTCTGGGTGTATGGCTCAAACAGGAAACTACTGGACATCCCCATCTATGCACAGTGAGGCAATAGGAGCAAGGAAAGGTGAGCACTGGAATCAGAAAGAAAAGCATTTTCCTCAATGCCCTCTACTGACAGAAGTTCACAGTGTGCTGATTGTTAAGTTTTTAGCATCCAGTCCATTGTGGCCTAATGGATACCAAAGGTAGACTCTGGGTTTCATATGTAGACATAGTCTCCTCAAGGTGAGGTAATATCTATTATGATTTCCATGGCATTCTTTTTTTTTTTATTTTGTGGAAGCAGGGATTGAACTCAAGAACTTGTGCTTTCTAGGGAAGCCTTTAATCCACTGAGCCATCTCCCTGGCCCCCTCCATGGCATTCTGGCTTCCATTCCATTCCAGTATCACCAGATCATTCACACAATGGTGAAGATTTGCAGAGTACTCTGCAACAGAACTTTCTTGGTACTCATCTCTGACAGGACTAAACAAAAAAGGGGATACAAAGGAAGGACCATTTCATATTTGTAGATACAGAATAGTTAGGATAGATATGCAACTACTTTCATTTAATTCTACGAGAAGAAAGATCTGTAGTAATAGTGTTTGGACAGGAGACCCTGTTTGTTTTTTGTACTGTGGATAACCACTAGGAAGATAACAATGTAAAAAGTGTTATTATTGAAATTGCCCTATTAATCAGCTTTGAAACTGTCTCATTGATATTTGTTTCTCAATAAAACAAAATTAATTTTTTAAAAAAAGAACTTTCTTGGTCTGAACTCTGACAGGTCCACTTCCCACTGCGTAGCTTCGGGTTAGTTCTTTATCCTCTATTCTATCATTTGTAGTTGAGAACCACAAGTCCTTTTCTTCCAAGGATGAAATGAATTAATATGCATTGGAACTTAAAATTATGCCCAACCTATATTTAGTATTTAATACATAATAGCTTTAAAGAGTACTGTGGAGGGAGAACCTGTAAGATACTGCCTTCTCTTCTCTGGAAGAAGGTTCTAGTCTGGGAAACAGTGCTCAAAACGCATGTACTCATGGGGCAGATTTATCATGGTTTACATTGCAATGTACAACTCTCTTAGCATTCCTCTTTGTGTGCATGGTACAGATACTAAAAGATCAGTGTATCTATTCAAAATTCTCATACCACCTTTATCTTCCAAATATGTGCTTTTGTTTCTTTTCCCACCTCCACTGAGGTAAATTTTTCCAACTTTTATTAGTTAATTTGTAAGTTGATATGTTGAAATACACTTTATAAGCAGAAAGAAATTTGCTTAGGGGTCAAAACATAATGCTCAGTTTTGAAGTTCTAAATTTAAATGTCCCCATTTTCTGAGAATGTTCCTACATTGTTTATTTAAAACATGATTTATGCAATGAAATTGCCAGGAACATATGCCAGTTAGTCTTAAAATGCTAAAATGAGAATCACTAGGTTTTCCACTCTGACCTTTGGGTACAGTATTCATCTTCGAGTTTTGAAATAGTCACTTCTCTAGTGGACGGGTGTGTGGGCGTTCAGTGAAAATTAACATTGCAACACTTCTGCTCTCCGATTCCTTTGTTTCCATTCATTATCCTCAGTGTGCTATGCAAACTTTCACTTCACTATTTTTCAAGATGATTAACCTTGAGGAGATCAATTCTTTTATTCTGTCCAAGTACCCTAAAGTCCAAGTTTGACCCTAAGCCAGACCATAGACTTTGCCATCCCAGGGCCAAATACAGAGCTGCACTGAGTACGGGGCCACAGTGGCAGCCCCATTGTGTGCCTTTGTTGCAGGAGTGACACAGCACTTCGTGGTTATTTTTCATATGCTTATCTTTCACATTCTGCTGAATATTCTGCTGCAGAATTAGAATGTATCTTACTTATTAGTTAACACAAGTAAATAGAACACTTTTACCAGAGAGTATGTACCTAATAAGTGTGTTATAAAAATGAATGGTTGAAATTTGCAAAATTGAGGACTGACTTGCTCATTTCCTTAAATCCTTTTCAGAAAACACACTCTTATCTAGCTATACAACAGAGACAGAAGATCGTTTTCAGTCTGCGGTGTACAATAAAACATTTCCACTAAAACTGAATGGTTCACAAGATTTATATTTGTGTCAATTGTTTCAGTTCAGGAAAACTCAAACCTCCTCTGAGTGACTAAATAATCATTCATCCTTTCTAGGGTTATGCAAAGACAAAGATATCCAATGTCAGAGGGAGACTCTACAACACTCAACAGCTTCCTTCAGCCAGCAAATCTCCCTGCATGAAAGGCAAGTGTACCTCAGTGCAGAAATACGCAATGAGAGCACCACAGGGGTCTCAGGAGATTTCAGATATGTGTGGAAGATGCTAATCTTACTTGCATTAAAGCGATCCTCACCATGAAAGAAAATAAAGCAACATGGAAGGATGAATACAAAATGCAAATACTCAGATGCTGCAAATCGATCCTGACCTGTGGTACACGAGTCCCAAACACAAGGTAGCAGCAGAGCTGCTGACTGATTTTGGAAGTAGAATCAGAGGCAAGGAAAAGAATGATTCATGGTACCTGGAGAGAGAGAAAACATATTAAATGGATAAATCAAAGCAAAATGTTGGAGAATTTCTTGGAGCATCAAATAAAGAAGATGACAAATCTGATTTCCCTGTGGCAGGCAAGAGATGAATGTTTCCACAGCTCTGCAGAACGACACCAGACACTATTACAAGAAAAGGACAGGATAAACCACTGAGTGAGGAGTTTAAAGCAAAATGCAACCTTCACATTGTAGAATTTTTGGGATGGATACCATGTTATTTGTTTGTTTGTTTGTTTGTTTATGAATGTATTTGGTACAGGGTCTCACTATGCAGCTCAGACTCATAGTGATTCCCCTAACTCCATGGCGAGCTCGGACAGGGCCCACATGACATGTGGTATTGGCAAGAGAACCCTGGTCCCTGTGCTTGCCTAGGCAGGCGCTTAGTCTACTGAACTATCTTGCCGGTCAGCATCATTCATTTATGCATTCATTCATTTCTTCAACAATATTTGTTAGATGCCACATATTACTCACAAAACCATGATAAATCAGATAGCATTTCACCATAAATGAACAATTCATGCCAACAAAGACAAATGCAATGTGGCCAAAAGTGCAAAGTTTTCTATTAAAAGAATGTACATTCTTCGCACTTTCTGGCTATTATTATTATTATTATTATGGTTCTGGGAACTGAACTCAGGATCTTGCACTTGCCAGGCAAGTACTTATTCTACTGAGCCATCTCCCCAGCCCAAAGTTTGTGTGTGCAGTTGCCTTGTTTTTTTTTTTGTTGTTGTTGTTTGTTTGTTTTGTTTTGTTTTGTTTTTCAGAACCAGGGATTGAATTCAGGCCTTTGCACTTGCCAGAGAAGTGCTTATTCCACTGAACCATCTCCCCAGCCCTGTTTTTGGTCTTTTTTTATTTTCCTGTATTTTTTTTTGATTGAACTGTTTTTTAGAGGAGGTTTATTTTTTGTTTTTGGCCCCAAGGAAGCCAAGGATTCCAGCTTTCTAGGCAAGCATTCTACCACTGAGCCAAATCCCCAGCCCCTAAACTCCTTTTTAAGAGACAAAACAAAATAGTAACAAAGACAAAAAAAATAAATAACTCAAAACCAAAACTACAGAATTTCAAAACAAGATGATAGGAAATTAAGAATAGTTGTTACATTTGCACATTAATATCTTCAAGTAGTTGCTCAGATTGCCAGATACAAGAATGCAAGATTGATCAAACAATTAAACATTAACTTCTTCTTTCAATAAATCAATATAAATTAGTAGCACAATAATCTTAGCACAACAATAAAAATTACACATTTCCTTCCTCTTTTTCTCCTTTCCCTCACAGTTGTTCTTTCTTTTGAAAAATAGATGAACATAAAAATGAAATTGGCCTTCAAAACAGGTTATTAGGACAGTTATCATAGTTGATACATTGCGTATTGCTGTCTTCCTGGTAGTTATTCAGAGTAGAAAATATATGCATGCCATCTTGTCCATATAGTATTAGCGCAAAGTGTTTTTTAATGAAAGAGCTGCATAACAATCTTAACTCTCTTGGTTCACACATATCTTTTTCTTTTTTCCTTCATTCATTTCCCCTTTCCCCACTACAGTTTGTCCTTTCTTTGGAACAGTTTCTTCCTAATTCGTAATATCTGTTATACATCTTGTATTCTATGTACTTGTTCATTTTTTTTCACACTAGTGGGGCAATGTGATGTTCACACATCGGGGCTTGATTCATGCTCAGAAGTGAAATAAATCTCAGCACTTTCTGGAGCAGTTCTGAAAGTGCTCTCCATGATACCTTTTGTTACACTGCTGTGGATGCCTCAGATGTTTCATGGTCATTTTTTGACTTTGGAAAAAAAGCAGAAGATGAACAATGCCAGATTTTATAACTAGGATGGATAAAGAAGCACTGTCATATTTTTATGATTCCCTTTCCTTTGGAAGGCACTTATAGCAGCATTCACTATATTTTTGATCACACTATATAAAAATAGGAAAAACGACTTCCAGAATAACATCAGAAAACTGGCAAGAAATACAGGATAAACATTCAAAATAAGGAGGAATATTTTGAGGGAGATTGATGGATATGTGTCTTTCACTATAATAAATTTCTTAATTTAAACATATGTTCTATATTTTAAGCACTCCTCACAAAGAGATAAATTACAATACAATGTTATAATTTCTCTAATGAAGACAAGGACAGTTCTATGAAAAGACAGAACTACAAAATATCAAATATACATGATATATATGGGCACAGAATGCTAAAGGGCAGATGCCTTTGTCTCTACATAGGACCACTGCAAAACCGTTTTCATTATTCTTCCCATCTATTTCCATAAAATAGCAAGCTATGCCCATAAAATAGCAAGAGGGATCTCTGTAAAACATAAAAGTGATCATGCCCTATCCAGGATTATTTTAAACTCTTCTGTTGTATGCCATTCTACTTGGACAAAGAAGAGAGCTCATTTCATGGTGCTTAAGACTTTCAGGATCTCACAATGGTTGAGTTTCAGCCTCATCACCCTGCTGCTCCATCCCCATCTATCAGAAGGCTGGTGTTTTCTAGAGGTGCCCTAACAAGTAGTTTCCACAAGTCCCCACCAATTCTGTTACTGCATTTCCCTTTTCATTTCATAAGGCCAGATTCACTCTTCAGATACCAGGAAATTCTTCATTAAATATCATTATCAAGAGAGTTCCACCTTAAATAAGTTTTACTACATTTCACTTGGAGCAATCCATCCTGTTCTCATCATGCTTATATTGATCATTTTTTAATCTAGACTTATGGATTATATAAAGTCAGAAATAATAGTTGCATGCCCAGATACAGTCTTTATTCATTTCATGAAATTAAATCCAATTGCATTTTATTTTTGCTTTGTTTCCATTTGTTGTATTTTCCACATGAAAGGAATAAGTCATTCTTGTGTTTAATTATGTGTATTCTCTATTCCTTCATCTTTATCTCAATTATTTTGAGTCATTTGCCTTTGTGTTCTCTATTCTTTATGCAAACTGTATACTCACACATCAATTTTGCCTATTCTTTTAGTCTGGCTTACATTTTACTTATTGAATAAATAGCATAAATATTGAAATGTGATTTCTTCAGAATTCAGGTTTTCCCATATTTATAGGGGATTTTTGTCATGACATTTTATTATTTTATTTCCTTATCCATAAGACATACAAAAGTGTTAACAACAATAGGAAAAAATGGTAAGCATTAAAAAATAGAAATAAAATCTATCCTTCCTGGATAAGGAAAGGAAGATCAATTATAAAAACTCGATAGTAAAGGCATAAAAATGTAATAAAAGCCAAATCAATCTTAGAAGACAGAAAATAAGGTAGAATCATTGATTTTTATGACAATCTGGTTTTAGATTTGATACAACATAAAAGCTAAAATAAAGTCAATAGATTCAAATATGCCAGCAATAATTACAAATATAAGTGAAATATTTATCTATTTGCATACCCTGATGAAATCAAATATTTTTAATCCTGCAAACTTTTTAAAGAATTAGGTTTAGAGAAAAAAATCAACCAGAAAGTTCAAAGTAGAGAGATGGAAAAGTATCTAAAAGGGAAATCTTACTCAAGAGCAAACTTGGAGAACAACATCAATACTGAAAAAAAAAAGAAAAAAACAAGGCAAGAAGCATTAATGGTGATAAATTTAAGACATTACAAAATAATGTTAACATGTAATGATCTGTTGGTGCAGATATTATAAAGCAAAGTTAGAGAACTAGAAAAAAAATCAAGTAAGAATGTTAACTGTAGGAAAAGATTTTCGTTATTTCACAAACAAATTGCCTATGCATCAAAAATAATAAGATTTTTTAAAATAATTCTAGCAAGCTTAATCAAATTTTATGAGAGTAACTTTCATTTAACAAATAAGTAATATATATTATTTTTTACTATGTGAAACACTCCTAAGTCTGATAAGGCAATATAATATGTCATATTATCTAATTTTTTTTGTAACATGTTGCATTATTTCATAGACAAACAAAAAGGATACCACTGATAAAGTCTATAAATTATAAGACATAGCATAATTGTAAGAATTATGAAATAATATAGAAATATTTTTAAAGAATATAGAAATATAGAAATATTTTTAAAATGTACATTTTTTTCAGGTGTAATGGTACTTTCCTGAATTTTCAGGAGCTTGGTATTTTGCAGGAATAAGATTTTTAAAGTCAAGGGTAGAGCCTGAACAGTTTAGCAACTCAGTGAGACTCTGCGTCAAAACTGAAAAGTCGAAAAATCCTGGAGGGCCCAATATCACACACATACGCACACCCACACTCATATGTTTGCACATAAGTTTATTTATAATAAATGAAATAGTGAAATTCACCGAGTAATTCAATCATTTTATAATCAATGCCATGTAACAATTAACAGAATAACTTGAAAATTCTCAAATATTTACCAACCTTTCTCATTATATTAAAATTAAATAATAACATATTGATACACAATTATAACATACAGGCATAGACAGAATGCAAGCCACTCTATTAAATTCAAGTTATTTTTCTTTGCTATCTGGACACACAGTCATGTGATATTTACCAGTCTCTTCCTCCATGCATCTAGGCATGGTCATTGGTCAGAATTTGGTGAGTAAACTTGACTGGAATATATGTAACTCCAAGCGCTAAAGAGTAAGTGTGCCCTAGCTGTGTTCTGCTCCCTCCTTCCAAGGAAAGGAACATAGGTTGCAAAATGGTGAGTAGATAAATGTGGGAAGGGTCGGTATGATCCAAACTTGAAACTTGTGGATAGTTCCACATGTCTCCCACCAAACTAGAAACCTCACCTGAACCATCAGACAATGATAAACCAATTTTTATCATATATAAACAGTGACAGTTTGGGTTTCTTTCCTGAAAATTCATTATTTTAATTAATAAACTGATTGAGCAGAGCATATGGGAAAATTTATAGTAACAAATGACGCTACTTCAAAGAATCTTTAAAATAAGGAATTATTTTATATAAAAATATTGAATGGACAATAGTAAAGATGAAGTTATTAATAAGAATGTAGTATTAAAGAGAAAATTCCATCAAAACATACAAAACAAAGAACCAGATATTATCCACAGTGCAAAGAACCCAGTCATTGAAATGACTAACACACAATACTTTTAGCAGGATTGATCAAAAAAGAAAGAAAAATAAAGGAAACACAGGATTAGGGATATAGCTCAGTGGTTTAAGTGTCTACCTAGCAAGCACAAGGTCCTGAATTTGATCCTCAATACAGAGAGAGAGAGAGAAGCATTCAAGTAATGCAAAAATCAAGTATACATCTTTATGGCAAAACTCTAGTAATTTATTGGCTGACAGACAATGGTTAATTTTCTGTGAATTACAAAAGTACAACAAAAATATATGTGAAATGGAATAAGTAATTATGAAACAAAATATATTTTTCAACAACCTTCATGAAAACCAATACTATACCTGCAGGAATAGGATTTTTTAAAGTCAAAGGCAGAGCCTGAACAGTTTAGCAACTCATTGAGACTGAGATTTATAAATGGATATCCCTCAAAGTCTCATGCATCATAGGTGATTGGCTTCTGGAGATGTAGCTCTGATCTATCTCTCCCTGCTCTTCCCTTATTATCTCCTTCTCGGCATTCCACCCACCATGCCATAAGCTAGGGTCCTCTGCTGTCCCATCTGCCAGGCTGTCCTATTTTCAAGCCATCTGACTATGGACTGAAACTGCTACACAGTGTCAACCAAACTAAACCACTGCTCCTTACATTTATGGGCATCAGTTATTGTGTCCCAAGGATAAGAAAATTAACTCAGATGTGTTGTACCACAGAAGTGAGGTGACTGCAGTGATGCTATTTGATCATGCAGTTCAGAAGCCTTTGCAACTGGTTTGTGGGAGGAGTGGAAAATGTTCAGAGACACCAGGTGGAAAAGCAGCCTTAAAATGCTGCAAATATAGCTTGATGTGAGATTCTAGTCAGAAATGAGAACACTAGAACACTGACAGTAAATGAGGAGAAGAAGAAGGGTTGAGGGGAGGGGAGGGGAAAGGCAAAAAGAATAAAGACATACTATGTACAGGTATAAATCGCTTATAATGAATGTGATCATTATGTGCATCAAAAGTGTACCAATAAAATTAATGAAAAGAAAAATCCAGGCATGGTGGTGCATGCCTGTAATCCCAGCACTTGGGAGGCTCAGGCAAGAGCATCACCCTGTGTTGGAGGCCAGCCTGGGCTACCCAAGCAAGTTCAAGGCCAGCTTGCACCACATAGACCCTGTCAAAAAGATGAAAAAAAGAAATGGAAGAAAGGAAGGAAGGAAGGAAGGGAGGGAGGGAGGGAGGGAGGGAGGAAGGAAGGAAGGAAGGAAGGAAGGAAGGAAGGAAGGAAGGAAGGAAAAGAGGGAGGTAGGGAGGGAGGGACGGAGGGGAGGAAGGAAGATTTGAGGCCATCAGGTTTCAGCTGGGAAGGAATCTATTGGCAGCTAGATTCCCAGTAAAGTGTGTCATGTTGCAGCATAAATTTGTCTGCACATTGCTCATGTTTGGAGACATTACCAGAGACTGTGATTAAGGGCAGTGGATTGATTAATCTGATGGAAGAAATTTCCAGACAATCTACTGTTGAGGCAGTGCTATAGTTACTACTGAGTGCTTTTTAGCAAGTTCTACGTTGAATATCAAGAGCAAAAGCTACAACCAAATGATTTAAAAACTCTGAGTTTCACCAGAAAAGAATCTCTTGCAAAGTTCCATCCTTCAAAGATGGATCAGAGGAGAATTTGGTGGCTGAAGAGCTTAGTATTAAAGGAAACTAAGGATTTTAAAATATGACAATAGGAAAAATGCCTTAAGGGAATGTCAGGAACCATGTCTTCACCCTGTGCAGGCTCAGCATGGCAAAAGTGAAAGATGTTGTTTGGAGAAGGGGGCTCAAGGCATTTCCCAGAATGTTGGCTGCCTAGAGAACTTGTTCCTTGTCAGTCAGTTTGTGACATTCAGCTACCAGAGACTCCTACACTCAGGAAAGAAGGAGGTCTGGCCACTGCTGCGGGGAACAGCAGACTTTGGTGCCATCCATGTAGTGCTGGTTTCACATGCATGCAGCAACTGAGAGTTGCGCTGTCGGGGAGTCTTCCATGCCAATTCTAGAAGAAGGCCTGGGAGGCCCAACAGCATGCCCACGAGAGGGCACTGTGTAAAGCTGTGAGTGTGAAGCCAAAAGTACAGCAAAGATCGCAGGATATTGGAAAAGCAAGCAATGTGAGTAATTTGAGAAAAACTGTAAGGAGCGACTAGCACCGACCTAAGAGAGGCCACGAGGGCTGCAACCACTGGCAGCCCTGTAGGAATGAAGCTGCGAAACCCTCTGGAGTTCACACCTTGCCACAGCTGGCTGAGTGTTGGACGTGGAAGTATAGGACTTAATGTTTGCCCTGCTGGATTTCCATCTTGTTTTTGTTCCATCCCTTTCTTTTTTTTTTCTTTTTAATCTTTTTTTTTCCATTTATTTTTATTTTATTAAAATACAAATGTCAATCAGACAGTTTCAAGACACCTTAACCATACAGAGTCGATGAATTAATACATTGCAAACTGTTTTCATAACGTTTTGGTACTGTACAAGGTGCATACATGAAATTATATTTACAGGTTTTTTTATAGCTGAATTATATCAAAGATT